>MJUU01069970.1:148281-161746 GCA_002080025.1 Modiolus philippinarum
GATTCCATGCCCAGATGGTGGCCCTGGCCCCTTAGTCACGCATGAACGATCACTTTAAGTTTTTAGCAAGTAGTTTGTAAAGCCTATACCAGTAGTTCTAGCACTTGATATTTGACAGGCAGTTGCGTCTTGGGGAGTACATACCGATTCTATGTCACACATGAACGATCACTTTAAGTTTTTAGAAAGCAGTTTGTATGGCCTATACCAGTAGTCCTAGGCACTTGATATTTGACATGCAGTTGCGTCTTGGGTAGTAAATACTGATTCCACTCCAGGATGGTGACCCTGGCCCCTTACTCAAGCATGAATGATCACTTTAAGTTTTTATCAAGCAGTTTGTATAGCCTATACCAGTAGCCCTAGGCACTTGATATTTGACATGCAGTTGCATTTTGGGGTGTACATACCGATTCCAGGCCCAGGTGATGGCCCTTGCTCCTTAGTCATGCATGAGTGATCACATTTTTTTTCCAAAGAAATTGTAAACACAGTTAAAAATTATATTTTCTTCTTTATTCCTGCTGCAGTAGATCAAGGTGCAAATTAAGGCGATGCAAGGGGCGGGCAAGACATATCCTGTGTCCACAGTTTATTAAATGCTTTTAATCGAAAAATTATAGCACTTCTAGCAGAATATAAAAGTAATTTCGGCTTCACATGGGATACTGGTTCAAATTCCCTGTCTGTGCCTGTGCACCTGACGGCTCAGGGGATATAAAACACAGATAGGGAATATGAACCTATATTCTGCTGAAGTGAAATATCCAGGTAAATCCTGCAATTTGATTGCTTACCTTGACAGGGGATACGAGACCGTATCCCCGTGGTAGCAAAATCACAGTTTTTAAACGCTCTTAATAGAAAAGCTATAGCACTTCTAGCAGAATATAAAAGTTATTCGGGCTTCACAGGGGATACAGGTTCATATTCCCTGTCTGTGCCCTATATTCCCTTTGCCTGACGGATCAGGGAATATAAAACACAGACAGGGAATATTAACCCGTATCCCCTGTGAAGATTCCCGAATAACATATAGTATCCCCTGTGAAGATTCCCCAATAACATATAGCATTAGTTATATTATCCTCTAGTTTACTTAATAAATCATGAAGTTATAAGTGTGATATTGTGATAATGATGAAACTTTTGAACATTATTTGAATGATAGAAATGTTCATTTCCATTATACCAGCTGTGAAATCTACATAAGAATTTATCTTCACAACTTGTAATCAATAATATGTCATTAACTTTTTTTTTTATTCTTAGCAGCTGGAACACATTAAATCTGTAGGAGAACTAGGCATGTTGTTGGAGTTTTAAATTTGTAGGAATTCTAAGTCATGTAGCCTTGAGTGGTAAGGGTTGGCTAATGATACTGAAGCTATTTTGATGGTATCTGAGCTTGAAGTTTGAGATACTGCAGTGTATAGAAAATATTTTAAAAGTTTTGAAATTTTGAAAGGCTTACTAGGATATGTTGGGATATGTCTATATGAACGTTTGGACATGAATTGAGATCTTGTTGATTATTTGGTCTTTTTCATTCTTTGGTTGATGGTCTTTCAATGTTTTGATTTGATTTCCACTGAAGAGAAAAAATTAATTGGAATAGCCATCTGCAGAAAGTCAAAAACTTAGATTTATAGTTCATTTTGTATTTAAGTTGTTTTTCATGTCCAAGGTGAAGGTTTTTTATGTTTGATGTTGCATGATCAGGTATTTATTGATGTGGAAGAGTGGCAAACCATCCGTTTCACTTTTGTAAATTTTCATTGAAACATGAATTTAACAATTTGAATGTGTATAATAAAAAGATCATCAATGTCTTCTTCATATTAAAAATGAAAATGCTGATTTCTATTTTAATGTACTTGTGGGGGATTAATGAAATACAGTGAAACCTGTCTAAACCGAACCCCTACGGGACTGAAGATTTTGTTTGGTTAAGACAGGTGTTCGGTTTTCACAGGTTTAAAACACATAGAAATTTATATGTAGGGTCTTGACATTGTGTTTGGTTTAGACAGGGTTTCGGTTTAGTCAGGGTTCGGTTTAGACAGGTTTCACTGTATATGTTTTTTCTGTCCTTTTTTACAAAATTTTTGAAAATATCAATTTTTCTTTTCAATTTTAAATCAGGTTGTTGCCAAAAAATGTTCAAATCTTAACATTTCTTTTTATAACATCAAATCTTGAAATTTTTTTCAATTTTTCCGTTAAATTCTTCAACCTTATCTGGTGATAAAGCATTTATAATATTAATAATAATATACCATGTCTAATCTTATGAATGGACAATCCTGAATTGGAAAAATTATTTATAGAACAAAAAAAAATCCCATTCTTAGTTTACAGTGGATATTTGGCAAAGTCTACTCAACACTAAACTTTTGATATATTATACATTGAAATGATACCTGCCAAAATTTTAAACCACAGAGTATTTATCAAGACTATTAAAGCCTCACTGGGCAATTCCTAATCAACTGTTTAATTGAAAGGCACTGATTACACTTGATTAAGTATCAGCTACTATTTAGTTCCTTTAATAAAGTGCTTTGTACCGATGATGTACGGTTGAGTACAATTGTACAAATAATTTGACATTATTGTATCTCATCTCTAGATATGTCATCAATACATGCAGGTTACTTTAAAGGTCATATGTTCTTGTACCAATTTGTCGTGATGACTTTAAAGTGTAACACAAGATTACATATGTGTGAGGAGATTTTATCCGCTTCTGTGTCGGTATTCATCTTTCGATTATTTTTTAAATAAAGATATATATTGAAGGACATGATAGATAATATATGCATGAAAACATAGCAGGTGACGAATTTTAATCTGGCAAATATTCAGACAACAATACATTGTGAAGGTGTTGTTTTTTGCATTGTGCTGGTCCATTGATTTTTATGCCCCCAGATCGAGGATCAGGGGGCATATTGTTTTTGTCCTGTCTGTTTGTCTGTGCGTCTGTGCGTCCAAAACTTTAACCTTGGCTATAACTTTTGAACTATATAAGGTAGACTTTTGATACTTGGCAAGTGTATAGGTCTAGATAAGAGGAACCTAAATATGCAAAAAAAATAGGTCAAAGGTCAAAGGTCAAGGTCATAGGGGTCCAAAAGTGGTAAAATTGGGAATCTGGGGGCATATGTAGTGTTTCATAAACACATCTTGTTTTTTTTCCATTTTGAAGTATAATACAATTTCTGAACAATAAAGATTAATCACTAGTAATCACTTAAACATTTTCTGTATGTCCATTTAATGGGATCACATAGTCTGTCTGACAGTTCTTTTTTTATAAAACTTTCATTATACCCCCTGCATACAAAGTTAAGGGGTATACAAGAATCAACTTGCCTATCTGTCTATCTCTCTGTCTGTCTATCTGTCTTGTCTGTCTGTCTGTCTGTTTGTCCATGCTTATTGTTAGAACAACCCCTCTTCAACCATGTGAAGGGTTTTGATGAAACTTTACACAAAGGAAGGGCACTTTATTGAGATGTGCATGAGGAAATACAATTACACATATTATATGAAACTAGGAAGGGGAGATAATTCAGCTTTGCCTTTTCATTGATTCCATCTGCACAGATTACCTTCTAAGTGCAAATCCTATTAAACCCTTGAAAGGAATTCAATGAACGAAGGACACTATATGGAGGTGTGCATGAAAAAACATAATTATTGTCCGAGTCCATGAAAGGGAGATAATTTGACTGATTCTTACTGCATTGATTACCTCTTAATCACATTTCTTAAACCACTGGAGGGATTTTTATGAAGCTTTACTTGAAAAAGGACACTATATGGAGGTTAGCATGGAGGAATCCAATTTCTGTCTTACATTGAGAACTGAGATATATCTACTTACTAATGATAATTTTCCAGGATAGGACCTTCAGGTCCTCTAGTAATTTGATCCTAATTTTCATTTGTCACATGACAGTCATTTTGAAAAAAATATTTTGTAATATAATAATATAAGTCCTGGCTATTCCAGTATTTGGCACACCTGGCTATGCCAGGGTGAGCTTTTGCCATCACCTGGCGTCCGTCATCTGTCCGTCGGTCTGTCATAAACTTTTCATTCAAAGATCTTCTCCTCTGAAACCACTGGGCCAATTTGAAGGAAATTTGGTCACTATAGTCCTTGGATGGTCCTCTTAAAAAATTGTATCCATCAGGTCCTTACCTCATCAAAGATGGCTGCCAGCAGGGAACATAGTTTTAACATGGAGCCCTGTGGAAAAAAAAGTTCAAAGATCTTCTTCTCAGAAACTACTGGTCCAATTATAACCAAACTTAATCACAATGGTCCTTAGATGGTCCCTTCCAAAAAAGTATCCGGCAGGTCTGTACCTCATCCAAGATGGCCCCCAGCAGGGAACATAGTTTTAAACATTGGAACCTATGGAAAAGACATTCAAAGATCTTCTTTTCAAAAACTACTCGTCCAATTAGAACCATATTTAGTCACAATGATCCTTAGATGGTCCCTTTCAAAAAAGGTGTCCAGGAGTCGGTACCTCATCCAAGATGGCTGCCAGCATGGAACATAGTTTGAACATTGGACTCTTTTGAAAATACATTCAAAGATCTTCCTCTCAGAAACTACAAGTCCAATTATAACCAAACTTAGGCACAATGGTCCTTAGATGGTTCCTTCCAAAAGAGGTGCCCGGCAGGTTCATACCTCATCCAAGATGGCTGCCAGTGGGGAGCAAAGTTTTAATCCTATGGAAATGACATTCAAAGATCTCCTTCTCAGAAATTACGAGTCCAATTATTACCAAACTTAGGAATGGTTCTTAGATTGTACCTCCCAAAAAAAGGTATCCGGCAGTTCCGTACCTCATCCAGATGGACGCCAGCCAGGAACATAGTATTAACATTGGACTCTATATAAATGACATTCAAAGATCTCAAAAACTACCAATCCAATTAGAACTATACTTTGGCACAATGGTCCTTAGATAGTCCCTTCCAGAAAAGGTATCCATCAGGTCCATACCTCATCCAAGATGGCTGCCAGCGGGAACATAGTTTTTACATTGGACCCTATGGAAATGATATTCAAAGATCTTCTTCTCAGAAACTACTGGTCCAATTATAACCAAATTTATTCACAATGGTCCTTAGATGGTCTCTTCCAAAAAAGTATCCAGCAGGTCTGTACCTCATCCAAGATGGCTGCCAGCAGGGAACATAGTTTTAAACATTGGACCCTATGGAAAAGACATTCAAAGATCTTCTTCTCAGAAACTACCAATCAAATTATAACCAAACTTGGGCACAATGGTCCTTAGATGGTCTCATTTAAAAAAGGTATCCGACAGGTCTGTACCTCATCCAAGATGGCCTCCAGCTGGGAACATAGTTTTAACCTTGGACCCTTATTAAAATACATTCAAAGATCTTCTTTTCAAAAACTACTTGTCCAATTAGAACCATATTTAGTCTCAATGATCCTTAGATGGTCCCTTTCAAAAAAGGTATCCAGGAGTCAGTACCTCATCCAAGATGGCTGCCAGCATGGAACATAGTTTTAACATTGGACCCTATTGAAAATACATTCAAAGATCTTCCTCTCAGAAAGTACGGGTTCAATTATAACCAAACTTAGGCACAATGGTCCTTAAATGGTTCCTTCCAAAAAAGGTGCCTTGCAGGTTCGTACCTCATCCAAGATGGCTGCCAGTGGGGAGCAAAGTTTTAATCCTATGGAAATGACATTCAAAGATCTTCTTCTCAGAAACTATGAGTCCAATTATTACCAAACTTAGGCACAATGATCCTTAGATGGTCCCTTCCAAAAAAAGGTATCCGTCAGGTCAGTACCTCAACCAAGATGGACGCCAGCCGGGAACAGAGTATTAACATTGGACTCTATGGAAATGACATTCAAAGATCTCAAAAACTACCCATCCAATTATAACCATACTTAAGCACAATGGTCCTCAGATAGTCCCTTCCAGAAAAGGTATCCGACATGTCTGTACCTCATCCAAGATGGGCCCCCAACAGGGAACATAGTTTTAACATTGGACCCTATGGAAAAGACATTCAAAGATCTTCTTCTCAGAAACAACCACTTCAAATATAACCAAACTTAGTCACAATGGTCCTTAGATGGTCCCCTCCAAAAAAGGTATCCATCAGTTCCATACCTCATCCAAGATGGCCACCAGTAGGGAACATAGTTTTAACATATTGCACCCTATGGAAACGACATTTAAAGATCTTCTTCTCAGAAACTACCAGTTCAAATATAATTAAACTTAGGCACAATGGTTCTTAGATTGTCCCATTTAAAAAAGGTATACGACAGGTCCGTACCTCATCCAAGATGGCTGCCAGCAGGAAACAGTTTTAACATTGGACCTTATGTATTTTAAGGGAACCCCTGTCCAAATTTTATTTGAATTATGGTCTGATATGGGTTGTAAAGGAAGGTGGAGCTCTCAGTTGCCATGGAAACCAGAAATTTTTTGTAAAAAGTACTCTGTTAGATATTTTATTTTTGATTTCAGAAATATGTATAAGCTAGATTACAAGGGGAACCCCTGCCCAAATTTTTTTTAAAGGGGGACTCTGCTAAATTTTGTGTTAGTTTTCAGAAATATGTAAACACTAGTTAATAAGGAGAACCCCTGCCCAAATATTTTTTGAAAGGCACTTTTAATGTTTTGATTTCGTCATTAATTATTATCTAGATTATAAGGGAAACCCTTCACAAATTATTTTTGAAAGGTGGTCTGAAATGGGTGGGAATTGATATCATATTCAAACCCATTTAAAGATCCTTTCTGAAACAACTTGTACAATTAGAACACAATGGTACTTTGAATGTACCTTCCAATAAAGGTATGCAGGTTGACCACACCTCATCCAATATGGCTGTCAGCATTAAGATAGTTTATATTGGGTTTAGGTCTCTGAAACCACTAATCCAATCACAAAAGTCCTCTGTGGCCCCTTGAAATTTGCGTTTGGCATGTCTTCATCCAGTCCCTGGTGGCCTCGAGCAGGGAGCATAGTTTAACTTTGGACCTTACTGGAAATACCTTTTATCTATGTAAGCCATGGTCCAGGTGAGTGATTCAGACTCTTGAGAGCCTCTTATTAAAGGTGTTCATTGATTGAGTAATTATAGTTTGTAAGGCTATTTGTTCCTGGTATGTGCTACCCTTACAGTAAAAGTGAATTTTGCGTATTTAAATGCATATTTGTGGATAATTTTGTTTTAGTTCAAATTAGTATTGACTCTTAATCCAGTTTCATTCATAATTTCAGAAATGTGGAAGCATCTCTGTTGTAAAACCAATTTTTTATCATATACACCTCATCTAGAGCCTTAAACTATTTTTTCAGTCTCTTGATATGACAAGTTTTGCCTAACAGAATTAATATTAGAATATTGCTATTCAAAAATAGGAAGTTTACTATGTATAGAAGGCATTGCATATTAATAAGTTTTGATTTTAGGCTTCCACAGTTATCAATATCATATCGAAATAAAAGAATAGGCATGTTTCTTTTCTTTTTTCTGGACTAGCCCTTGTGTTAACTTGACTTCATATAAATATATAGTTTCATAAAAAAAATGGTGCACAACGAATCCCAATAGGTATGCCAATTGTATGCTAGAAAATGTCTTTCTCACGAATGATTTAAGAAATTAGCATGGAAAATGTTATCCACCATGTTGTTGACAATGTTCATATTCATTTTGATGGTCACTGGTCTTTTCAGCATAATAACTGCCAGATGGGCAAAAATGTGAAAAGGAAGTTACAAAAAAATACCAGCAGATCTTTTCACAACGATAAAAATTTTCTTACGATAAAAATTAGTGGTAAGTCTTGAACATTTCATATTGACTTACGACTAAAATTTATCGTAAGGTCTTTTGTGAAAAAGCCTGCAGGATTGCAGTAAACAGGAGTACTGTAAAGTACCTAAAAGTATAAATACAGATCTTTGCATGAGGGAGATACTCCTTAGTTTTATGAACTTTTTTTAAATGTCATTTTTATGCCCCCACGATAGGGGCATTAAGTTTAACCCTTGTCTGTACGTACGTCTGTACGTACATCGAAAATTTTTGTCAAAGATTTCTCAGCTTGTGTATGCAGGAATGATTTGATATTTGGTATGAAGCTTTTTTATGATGAGTTGTACAGTGTCTCCCCTTTTCAAGTCCCTCACTCATCTACTTCCTATTTGCAGATATATCTGTATGGCGAAGGCATCCTTGTCCCATGGACACATTTCTTTTATTAAATCATCATTTCAATATCTTTTGTCTCTTTAATGTAGTTCAAGTTCCAGCATTTCGATTTTTTTTTAAAGGATTAGAAATGATGGAGGGTTAAGGATTGCCTGGTAGTAAAAAAAAAGTTCAAAGAATTACTGACATTAAATTAAAATACAAATCATAAGTTGAATAAAAAGGTATAATTTCCTAATAAATATTTCTGATAATATCAAAATTTATGGGATAATTATGAGAATTTGGGCAAATCAAAGGAATGGCTCTGTAGAATAAATTAGCTGAATCTCTATAAAATTATATATGGAAACCATGATTGATGCTTTACATAAGAAACACTTTTTAAGATTAGATCTTATCTGTAATGGTGGATAGCCATATTCTTTATAGTGGGAGATACAGATCATTCAAAAGAAAAAAAATATATTGTGACTGTACTAAAAGCTAGCAAATCCTGGCTGATAACTAATATAATTTTTATATTTTTAAGCACATCTGGCTGTAGCCAGGGTGAGTTTTTGCCATCACTTGGTGTCTGTCGTCCATCTGTTGTCCATCCGTCCGTCGTAAAATTTCATTCAAACATCTTCTTTTCAAAAACTCCTAGGCCAATCGGAACAAAACTTGCTCACAACAGTCTTTGGATGGTCTTCTTTGAAAATTGTATCTGGCATGTCTGTACCTCATCCAAGATGGCAGCCAGCGGAGAACTGATTTTTAACAGTGGAACCTATGGAAAAGACATTCAAAGATCTTCTCCTCATAACCCACCCAAACTAAGTCTCAATGCATTGTCCTAAGATTGTCCCTTCAAAAAAAAGTATCCATCAGGTCCATACCTGATCCAAGATGGCAGCCAGCGGCAACATAGTTTTAGTATTGGACCCTCTTGAAAACACATTCAAAGATCTTCTTCTCAGAAACTTCTGGTCAAATTATAAACGAATGTAGTCACAATGGTCCTTAGATGGTCAGATCCAAAATAAGGTATCCGGCAGGTCCATACTTCATCCAAGATGTCCGCCAGTTGGAGTATAGTTTTAGCATTGGACCCTCTGGAAAAGACATTCAAAGATCTTTTTCTATTAGAATATATTCAAATATCTTCTTTTCAGAAACTACAAGTCCAATTATAACCAAACTTAGTCTCAATGGTCCTTAGATGGCTCCTTCAGAAAAATGTATCCGACAGGTCTGTACCTAATCCAAGATGGACATCATCGGGAAACATAGTTTAACATTTGACCCTATGGAAAAGAAATTCTAAGATCTTCTCAGAAACTCCCAGTCCAATTATAACCAAACTTAGGCACAATTGTCTTTAGAGGGTCCCTTCCAAAAAGGTATCCGGAAGGTCCCTACTTCATCTAAGATGGCCGTCAGTGGGGAAACAAGGTTTTAACATTGGACCCTATGGAAAAGACATTTAAAAATCCTCTTCTCAGAAACTACCAGTCCAAACTTAGTCACAATGGTCCTTGGGTGATCTTTCCAAAAACGGTATCAGGCAGGCCCGTTCTTCATTAAATTTACATTGGACCCTTTTGAAAAGACATTCTAAGATTTTCTCAGTAACTATTAGTCCAGTTAGAACCAATCTTAGTAGCAATGGCCCTTTAATAGATGGTCTCCTACAAACAGTTTTCTTGCAGACAAGTACCTTGTTCAATTGTTCATCTCTCTATATCAGCCATGGTCCAGGTGAGCGAAACAGACTCTTGAGAACCTCTTGTTCATGTAGTATGGGAGTTTAAAATTGCACATCATTCTTTTGCATGTGACTTAAAATGGAATTCGCTATGGGAACATTGTCGAAACAATTTTCAATGTCTTATAATAGTTAAATTTGATGAAATATGCAACTTTTATTAAGTAACCACGCAAAATATTGAAACTTTCAGCTAACTCCTGTTCCATTAATGTGAGATAATTTGTATAGAAATAGTAGGAAAAAAGGAGTTTTTTGCGATTTATTCAAAAATAAGTTTGGTGACCCTCAAATTTTTTTCATGGAAATTGAAGGACAGTATATAAGCTTTTAATTTACCAAATTTTTAAAAATTCTATCTGATGTAACTAAAATAATTTAAAATTTTGTTAAAATTCGCTTATTTCCCCTATTTTTTCAACCAAAATAGCAGATTTTTACATTTCATATTTCATTCTTATATGGCCGGTGATCCCTTATTTTATTTTATATTTTGTATGCTCTAATAACAAAGGGTAAATCATGAAAAAATCAGAAAATTCTATCAGGCAGAATTTTAGACCCCCATACCACCTTAATAAACATGACGCAGTTTTGAAATTACTGGTGAAAAATCGTTTCTTATACGATTGATAGACATTCACAAGAGAGATAATCTTCTTTTCTAACTTGTTCTTCTTAAATATCATGGAGGTACTCTTTAGTTTCCGTCCTGATAATCATTTCGAACAAGATTGGATGATCTTTAGGTTTCTGTCTTTATAATCAAGGGCACTGTTTCTAATGAAATACGATGGAGCTGCTGTTTTGTCTCAGTCTTTATAACTAATGGTGCTGGCTAAAATGGAAACACCATACACGGTGCAAATGTCCAAAAATTCTTGTCTCAATGGCACTAGTTCTAACGAAACACTGTGGAGACGACTAAAAATTGTTTTCATAGTCAAAGCTACTAAGATAAAGTGAGGATGTCCTACAGTTTCTGTCTTTGAAGGACAATGGTTAAAAAGGAAAACTGTCAAGATTATTTGAAGTTTCTCTCGATTCTTAATCAATGACTCTGGTCCAACAAAACCTAGTTTGGTGCTCTTTAGGTTTCTGTCTTTGTTATCAAGGGTGCTGGTTCTAAATAAAAACAGGGTGGATATGCTATCAAGATTCCGTCTTAACAATAAATGCCATTGGTTCTTAAACTTGGAAACACGATGGGTGCGTCTTACAATTCTGTCTTTATAGTCCATGGGTTGGTCCTGAAGAAATAAGGTGTAGATATGACACTGGTTCTAATGAAACAGGATTGAGATGCTCTTCAGTCTCTGTCGTTATCATCAAAGGCATTGGTTCTTGTGAAACAGGACAGACCTCATCTTAATGCATACCGTATAACCCCGGTACCAGATACGGTATAAACCAGACAGAACATTTTTTTCATATACATAGACGGACAAAAACATTTTTTGGTGTACACTTAGCGACAAAAACATTTTTTCATATACACAGACAGACAAAATCATTTTTTTGGTGTACACAGAGCGACAAAATCTTTTTTATATACTGAGAGCGACAAAAACATTTTTGAGGGTACACAGAGCGACAAAAACATTTTTGGGGGTACACAGAGTGACAAAAACATTTTTGGGGTACACAGAGCGACAAAAACATTTTTTCATATACTCTAAGCGACAAAAACATTTTTCATGCACACAGAAAGACAAAAACATTTTTGTCATATACACAAAGCTACAAAAACATTTTGTATACAACCACAAAAAATTTTGTGGTCGTATAATGGTATGGCGCTGTCGTCGTCGTTGCCTGTAGACACTTTAAGTTTTGGCCAATAACTCAAGTTCAAGTTAATCAATCCTTATGAAATTCTAACACAATGTTCCTTGACACCAAAGGCAGGTGGGGATCGGTTTTGGTTATTATTGCCCATCCCGTTTTTAAAATACCCAATAAGGGCAAAATTGAGTGTTTTCACCTATTTAGCTGTAGAATTTTTATTAAATATCGGATTTTGATGGGGTTTCTTTCATTGTGCTCCTGATTTCCAATCAGTAGTAAGTCAACGGATTTCACGTCACAAGTACCGTTCATAAGATAAATGGAGTCCAAAAGGGGCGAATTTTAAAAATTTTATTTTTTATTTTTAGTCAGATTTTGATGCCGTTTTTTGCAATGGATTCCTTATGAAAAGTAAATAGGCGCTTCACCATCAGATTTTTGTTAATTTGTTTCCTTTCCGAGTTATGAGGGCCAAAAGGGGCAAAAATTGCAAACATGCAGATTACATAAAAAATTTTATTTTTCATCGGATTTGGATGGGATTTCCTCTTGATGTAAGCTTTCAGTAGTATGTCAATGCATTTGGCGTAGCTCTTACCGCTTCCGAGCTATGAGGGGCCGAAGGGGGCCAAAATCGTAAATTTACAGATAACCTAAAATTTTTATTTTTCATCAGATTTTGATGGGAGTTTTTTCTTTTAATTCCTCTTGATATAAGCTTTCAGAGTTAAGTCAACGGATTTTTCATAGCTCTTACCGTTTCCGAGCTTCAAGGGGTCAAAAGGGCCAAAATTGCAAATTTTCGAAACATGTGAAATCTTTATTTTTCATCGGATTTCGATGGCATTTTTTTCTTTGAATTCCTCCTGATATAAGCTTTCAGAGTTAAGTCAACGGATTTTTCATAGCTCTTACCGTTTCCGAGCTACAAGGGGTCAAAGCCAAAATTGAAAATTTTCAAAATATGTGAAATCTTTATTTTTCATCGGATTTCAATAGGATTTTTTTCTTTGGATTCCTATTGATGTAAGCTGTCGGTCGTATGTCAGTGGATTTTTCATAGCTATTACCGTTTTCGAGCTACAAGGAGTCAAAGGGGCCAAAATTGTAATTTTTCGAAATATTTGAAATCTTTATTATTTATCGGATTTCGATCAGTTTTAGCTCACCTGGCTATGCCAGGGTGAGCTATTGCCATCACTTGGCGTCCGTCGTCCGTCCGTCCGTCCGTCGTCCTCCGTCGTTAGCTCACTTTCAAAAATCTTCTCATCTGAAACCATTGGGTCAAATGGAACCAAACTTCAACTGAATCATCACTAGGGTATCTAGTTTCAAATTTGTTATTTTGTATGTCTTAGGTCAAACAACATGGCTGCCGTTACTAAAAATAGAACATAGGGGTAAATTACAGTTCTAGGCAAATAACTCAAAAATCGTTACAGATATCAAAAATCTGATGGAGTAAAATTGATCAGCATGAGAGGATCTACCCATTCTGAAATTTTGAAGAAAATCTGATGACCCGTCTAAGAGTTATTGCCCCTTTTCCATAAAATTTTCAAAATTTTGATGCTTTTTTATTTTTTATTAAAAAAACTATAACAAGAGGATAAGTTTAAATTGCAAAAATGTTCAGCATGTTAAGATCTACCCACATGGAAATTTTGAAGAAAATC
>MJUU01069970.1:167979-185736 GCA_002080025.1 Modiolus philippinarum
AAAAGGGATTGAATTTTACAAAAGAATTTTTTTAATGATCGCATGAAACGAATTTTTTTTAAAGTTTTTATTAATAAGGCGGTCATGGAGATAAATGTGTCTAATAAGAAGGTCCGTGTAATTTGTGCTAGCTCTTGCGTTTATAAATTAATATGAATTCATGTATTATTTTTTCTTTTTTCAATTTCGGTATTTGTCCAATCAAAATGACTATTAACGTTTGACAACAATTAATAACTTACAGCATTCTCACTTCTTCAAGGAAAATAAAAGAAAATTGCAGAAACACACACACTGCAACTACATATATTTGAAACTGGTCTGTTGAAAATAACAACTCGCAATTTAAATATGACATGACTCCGTGTACCATGAGGTTGTTGTATACAGTACAAAATCTTAAAAACGGAAAGCGTCAGGTTTTGATATCGTTGTAAATGAATAAATTAAGTCTACTATTCATTTAATGCTGCTTTTTTAAGTAAAGTCGTTCAATAAAATATTAGATACTGGTGTAATACTAAAGCTTGGACTTTGGGTGTTATAGTTTCTGTTTATAAAACATAATGGGGATCCCATGAATACAGATTCGTACAGAGGGATAACTCTTGTCTCCTCTACTGGGAAATTGTTTACTGCCATATTAAATTGCATACATTTAAATATGCCGATCTTGTTGATACTATTCCTAAAGACAATTAATGAAGAAAAGATAATATGAAACACATACAATGGCAGAACATTACAATCACATGCCACAATCCAACACGGAACTGTACAAGAAAAACAATAAATGACAAAAGACAAATATAGACAACGATAGGAATTCGGGATAGCCGGACTTGCAAAAATGCAAAAGTACTTCTTATAATTTCACTCTTTATGGTATTACTTTAAGAAAAGAAGCTAGTTGGACAGGCTGAAAAAGCACTTTATGCTCTTTAAAAGAAAACAAGAAAATGTAAATACCAATTGACTTTTAGTTGAAATCGTCCAATTCTTTGATCGTTCCAATATTGTTATATTCTCCTGAGATATGGGGTTTTGAAAAAAATGCTATTACAGAAAAAAATCATTTAAAATTTCTGAAGAGTATTATCTATGCGAACATCTGCTCCAAATTTTATGATTTACGGTGAGACAGTTAGATACTCATTAGAAGTAAACATGAAACTACGGATGCTGTCATTTTGGTCAAAGTTATTGTTAAAAGAGTTAAAGTTGTCAGGGTTAATGAATCAATTTTTGTATAGAATTCATAGTGCAGGGCTAATTACATCCAAATGGATAGGATTTATAAAATCTATACTACACGGTGTAGGTTTAAGTTTTGTGTTGAACATTCAACATTAATTAAGGAAATTGGATATTAAAACTTATGTTAAATTTTGATTGACCAATTTATACAAAAACGTTTAGCGATATTGAAAATTTCTCTAGAGTAGAAAACTATAAATTGTTTAAGAGTGAATTTTGTTTGGAGAATTATTTACTAGAACTGAAAAAAGACCATAGATTATATATGACACGGTTAAGATGTTGTAATTTAAGATTTGCTATTGAAACTGGACGTTGTTCAAATACATAGAAAGAAGAAAGATTCTGCACCTTATGTATAAATGCATGGGAGATCCCTTTCATTATTTATTTATTTGTCAAAATCATAATCTTGTTGAATTGAGAGGACAAAATGAACGTTTTATTATGTAATGTTAGACTGTTAAATAATCCAGCTATTTTTATTTAAAAAAGTTATAAAATTTCTTTAGAATACACGTACATGATTGTCAATAGACAATGAATCGTGTGTACCCTCTACCATGATTATTACTTCCCTAATGAATTTATATTTTTATATGTTATACATGTATATGTACTTTAATTGTCTTTTTATTTATTTTGTAACTCTGTCTTGTTCACATTTGTTTTGTCTTGTAAATATTTTATATATCTTCCTCTTCTAACAGTGTATACTGTCTGAGTGAATAAAATATTACCTTTCCTTGTTTTATTTGCAATTAAAATTGACTTATAATCAATATTTTTCACAAAAGACTAACTTAAAGACCATATAGTAGTATAAACTTACTGTCTATTGGTAAAAATAATGTCTAAAACAATATAAAGACGAATGACTGAAAAAAGGTAAAATTATTTATAATAAAAATTGCAGAAGTATTTTTAATGAAATGTACTGTAATTAATAATATATGACTTAAGTGAGTATTCAGTCCGTTCCCCTTCTGTCAAGCAATTCATTTAATTTTGTATTTCCTAATTTGCTTATTAGATGCTGACTGGTTATGATTCACTGTTAATAAATTCTTTCTATTATTTTCATAATAAGTTCGCAAAACGAAACAATGGTTATTGCATCTGCTGCTGAGGTTAATTTTCATTATATTGAATGGAGATAATATAAAAAATATTTCACTACATAAATCACGGGAGTAGAATGCAAAAAAAAGAAGAAAATTAATATTATTAATTATAGAAGTTAATTAAGTGCTCAGATGTCACCATCAGTCCTGTTTAAAAGGGAGGTATAAGCATTTTGCTCAGACTCATCAACATTTCTTCTTGAGGTAAGTCATCAATGTTGTAATAATGCTATTGGCAAAATAGTGAGTACCTTAGAATAGTCTTTTAGAATAACTATTAAGAATAACTTATACTTATTCTCTTATGATGCATGCTTGTTATCTATTTCTTGCACGAATGGTTATCTGTGGTACACAACGAGACATTGAAGCTAAAGTTAGATATCAACTTGTTAATTCGCTTTTGCAGAAATTTCATTGGCCGAGCGTCAAGTAATAACACATCACGCGTTAGATGTGCTATTTCTTTTTCGCGTTTCTTTTGGACCAATGTGAAATCTCGTTGGCCGTGATTAACGTCACCTAGCAACGGTGTTGTTACAGCAGTTCGGCACTGAAATTCACTGCATTTATTTATGAAAATCATAGGAGAAATAGTTTTAATAACTCGAAAAAACTGTATATCGCTAGATATCAACTCTCGTTATATAATTTCAAATGTAATAAACTCGTTTATCATATTTTGAAATTACATAATTCTAGTTGGTATCCATCGATATACAATTTTTTCCCGTTATGAAAACTATAATTATACAAAAATGATCTACGTTATTATGTAAAATTAATCTCTGCCTTTAGAATTAGGGATGTGTTGCCACTTGATTGATGTTGTAAGATCCTATGGGTAATAAGCAGCTCAGTATTCCAGTACTTCGCTACTGGTGCAAAAATTGATTTTATTTGTAGACTGAAATTGAGAAAATTTTGGTGGCAACTAAGAAAAGAATTATTTATTGCAATCTCTGTAGTGTAATCTGATTTTTCTGGTGTTTATGCTTTATTGCTGCTTTTTTGTTGAATTAATAGTAATTTCGGGATTTTGTTATTTCAGATTGAAACTAACGAGGAACGCATCCAAAGAACTCCTGTTCTTGAATGATTTTGTGTAATAGTTGTTCGGTGGTCCCCTTCAAAATTTGTGATTTTTAATTTATACCCCATCAGGATGGTCACCAGCTGGGAACATAGTTTAACATAGGATCGAACTCGAAGTACATTGGAAGATCTTTTCCTCCAAAACCCCTAGAAAATTTTGTCCAAATTTGACCAAAATTGTCCTTTTGTAAACTTGTAAGTTTTTATTTTTACATTCCTATCTCATCCATGATGGCTGCCAACGTTGAACATTAGGTATAGTTATATCCGTGACTGCCTTACTTAACATGGCTCTAAAAACTCCGTCATGCGATTATAAAAGAAGTTTTTAAACACATGTAAATGGTGAATAAAAGGATATGAAGTAAATGCACACGAGACAAGGTCTCTACATATACATGGTAAAAAACAAGCAAAGGAACAACGCTTTCATTGTTGTTTTTCATCTAGAAGTCACCACGAGGCCTTCAACAATGAGCTTTGCTCATACCTCATAGTAAGTTCAAGACGGCCCCTAGCACCGGTTTAAGCGGAATTCTTTGCTAATTGTCGAGCAACGCTACATTCATGTCTTCATTGGTCATGGGTGCGGGATTGTCAACAAACATCAATTAAACTAGCAATGTGCTCTTACAATCACTGTCATCCTTTGCCCGACAAAAGCACTAGTGTCTTAAGCTAGTGGACGATTACAACATATAGACAAACACAGGGCACTCATCAAGTCAGATGTAAGAAAACTTGGCGTTATTAAATNGTGAGATGTGGGCACCTAAATTAAGTTTTTTGAATAACATTAAAAGACGCAGTTGACTTTAAAGATCAGTCTTTTATTTAAACTTCTTATTATATTGGGCATGCGGGGGTATTCATTTGTGGCCCAGTGGACCACAGTACCTCTAGTTTTACTTTAACCGCTTCACATATTAATTTCATATTTGGTATGTGAGTATATCTAGGTGGGATACAGATCGAGTTGAAATTTGGTTCTGGTTGGTTGATTTCATACAGAGTTATGGCCCTTTGACTTTGTGAAATTTAATTTGATATTTGTTAATTGCTACATCTTGGTAAGGCACATATTCTGTTTGATTTTTTTTCAAAATTTTGTTGTGGTCCAACGATGCCATAAAGTTCGACTTGACAGTAGAGGGGCATATTATGCGCTCTTGGAGCAGCAGTTTATTTCATATACAGAAAGCGACAAAAACATTTTTTCATATACACAAAGTGACAAAAGACATTTTTTCATTTACACAAATTGACCAAAACATTTCTTCATATTCACAAACCGACAAGAACATTTTTTCATATACAAAGAGCGACAAAAACATTTTGTGGTGTACACAGGTGGACAAAAACATTTTTTCATATACAGAGAACGACAAAAACATTTTTTCATAGCGACAAAAACATTTTTTGGTGTACACAGATTGACAAAACGATTTTTTTATATACAGAGACCGACAAAAACATTTTTTCTTATACGCAAAGCGACAAAAACATTTTTTGGTGTACAATGAGCGACAAAAACATTTTTTCATATACACAGACCGACAAATTTTTCTGGTGTAAACTAAGCGACAAAAACATTTTTTTCTTTACACAGAGCGACAAAAATATTTTTTCATATAGCGTTGGGTTTATATCGTATCATAACAGATAGTACGATGTGCTAAAAAAGTTCCATCTTCCTGTATACCAAAATCAATACAGGACATTGGTTTGTGATATATAATATGGCAGAAATTCTCTGAATTTCTGTAGTTTTATTTTTCAATTGTCAGTCTGGCAAACAAATCAATCTGAAAACAATAGATATTCCTCATACGTGTGAAATATTGATTATAATCATCCCAAAAGACATTTGGTAATTTGGAGGACTATTTTCAAAATGGTTATATATTTTAATCATAAAACTATAATATTCCATTAGCGTGATTAGTTTTATCCTCAATATTGCAACATAAAACAGAATTAATACAATACTGTCATAATTCCATTTTGAGCTGGATTATGACGTTAATTCAAAAGAGCATTGTTTTTTTCCTGTATTTTATGAATCTGTTTTGCTGTGAAAATGAAATGAGAGAAAGGAAACTTGGAAACGAAGCATGTTTTACCACGACTAAAATTCTGTTAGGACATGGAAACAGAAAATTTAAAGAAAAGTTTGCATCTGACACTGAAATGTTTTTATGAAATACAAGAAACATCAAGTGGAAGACAAAAATTTAAGTATCTGCCATCAAATAAATTGCATTAGCGATGAGGTTGCTAGAACAGTTTCTTACTCAATGTAAAGCTTTGTCATTCAGAGGCGAAATCGGGGCAGACAGTGTGTTTAAAGGAAACATATATGTAGCTTGTTTGAGTTGCTTTCCACACAACAAATAGGTAATTAAGATACAATAAACGGTGAAAGGATGTGGGTATAAATGTACACGAGACAAAGTCACTACGAATACAAGGTAGAACCAAGCAATGGAATGAAGCTTTTATATTTATTCTTCATTTTAAAGTCAGCATGAGGCCTTCAAAAATGGGCCTGCTCATACCTCACAGCATTGTCAAGGTGACACCTAGCACCGTTTTGAGCGGAATTCATTGCTAAATGTCGAACAACGCAATATCAATGTCTGTAATGGTCGTGGATGCGCTGTCGTCAGCAAACTTAAACTAGTAAAATGCTCTCAGGCCTCTTACATACAATCATTGTCATCCGTTGCCTGACAAAAACACTGGTGTCTCAATCTAGTGAACAAATGTATAGAGGCTTAATCAAGTGTTTTTGTTTTTTGGGGTTTTTTTTATTTTTTTGTCTGTGTTTTGGGGTTTTTTTATGTGTGTGTGTGTGTTTTTTTTTTTTTNTTCTTTTTTTTTCTTTTCTTTTTCTTTTTTTGTTTTGTTTTTTGTTTTCGTTGTAAATCACATCATGAGGGATGGCATGGTTACTTTATTTGGTTGAAATATTTAATTTCGTGTAAGATATAGGTAAAAATTGTCAAAAAGTGAGAATTTCCCTCTTGATTCCCCTTGGAACTTCGCCGTTTTTCGGAGGATATAGATCTGCCCGTCTTGTTATTTTTTTATATTCTTTCTATGTAACCTTTTTTTTTGTTTCTTATTACAATGGGTAAATGAAAACGAATTACACGGAGATATGAAAACAATAAGATTTTCATCTTTGCCCCAAGTTTCTAAAAGTCACTTATACAGTGATTAAACTACCAATAACATTAAGATATTCATCTGTCCTTCATACAAGATTGCCTCTAGACCCTTACCAATCTATTATGGACTACATTTACAATTTAATTGGATAACCAATAAATTTATAAAATAATTTATATTTATGTATGCTTCTAGGTAAATAATTTTCTTGTTTATCCATCAACGTATCGTGTTAAGTAAAGCAAATAGTCCAACAGCCTTATTGTTTACTGGTAATCTATTACAAACGAAACTGACATAACAGAAATATCTCCCAAGTATCTGAAGTCGCATAACGATGCTCACGGACATTTTCGACGTGGCCGTTTTTTGGACGCTCAAACTGATCAAATTTTCAAAATAATGATTTAAGAATTAAGAAATAATTCGTATTATTTCTATTTCGTATTTTCGTATTTATCTTTGACATGGCCTTTTTGGGGGGATACAAAAAAATTTTGTAAACCAAAATTCTGAAACTCTCTTTAACACATCTTCGCTAGCCCAGGTTTACGGTCCGCTCTCCTCTTCTTCAACATATTTTTTCAAGAAGAGGAGAGGAGAGGTTCATAATTGGTGAATAAAAGGATATGGAGTAAATGCACATCAGACAAAGTCTCTACAAATACATGGTAAAAAACAAGCAAAGGAACAACGCTTTTATTGTTGTTCTTCATCTTGAAGTCACCATGAGGCCTTCAACAATGAGCTTTGCTCATACCTCATAGTAAGTTCAAGACGGCCCCTGGCACCGCTTTAAGCGGAATTCTTTGCTAATTGTTGAGCAATGCTACATCCATGTCTTCTTTCGTCATGGAGCCTTTGCTAGATGCGTTTTGCATAGATTACAGAATACATTGAAATGTTGGCATATGTCAACTAGTACTGCATAGATTGGTCGAGATGGGTGTTGAGGTTTCTAGGTAACTGAAGGTTTGTTGCTGTTTAAATACCGATTTGCATACACTGTACTTTAATATTGAGCATAATGTAGAATCCTTATAGATTTCAATACATGCAACTAACTTTTTGATTTGATGCTGAAATTTTATAGTATTTTGATGCATTTGATAGTTGTAGTTTTTCATGGAGAAGATTGTTTGATTGATTGATTTAGTTTTTCGTTTAGTAGCAATATTTTAGCTATTTCTGGACGTGAACAAGTTCATCAATTATAAGTAAAAGAAGAAAAGATAAAGGTTGGAAGGGACAACCGGGAAATGGGTAGGGAAAGGAAATTAAGCCTTCTATACCGCCTCCGAAGGTCTTTATACCACATGTATAGCGTGGTGTTTCTCCATACAGTTCGTGATGAGGCTTTCCGTATTACGACACGACTACCCCGCAAAGACAGGACATTTCCCTGTCCACTGCCTTGGACGCATCCTGCAGCTCAGCGGACGAAGTCCTTGAAAGCCGAATCAGGTGTCGGGTTATGCAGAAGATAAACTCACTTATCGGTTTGGTCGCAAGGTATTTAGCGGTAAGACATATGGTACTCATAGAGTAACTTGCACTTAATAAATTCATATACTCCTCAAATCATCGCTTTGATGCAAGTTATGATATCAGATTTAACGGGTTTGTATGTTGTAAACGTTCTCTAGCTTGTTACACTAGTGCTTTTGTCGGGCAATGGATGACAGTGATTGTAAGAGCACTTTGCCAGTTTGATTTATGTTTGTTGACGATCCCTCATCCATAACAAGAAAGACATGAATACTCGTTTTTCGACATTTAGCAAAGAATTTCGCTCAAGCCGATGCTAGGGGCCGTCTTAAACTGACTATAAGGTATGAGCAAAGTTCATTGTTGAAGGCCTTGTGTTGTCTTCAAGATGAAGAGCAGCAATAAAAGCGTTGTTCCTTTGCTTTGTTTTACGTGTTCTTGTAGAGTCTTTCAGTCTCATGTTCATTTACTCCATATCCCTTCATTGCTTATTAAAGTCCTAGTTTTATCCAATAAATACAGGATATATTCGTTTGGTCGTTGGCTATTTCGGTAATGTCAATACAATCTGAAATCTGTTAAGAAATCAATGATTGCATTTTGATGTTTATATTTTTAAACTTTTAATATAACTTAAATTAACGACACTTTTGACGAAAATGACATGTTACAAATCAACATACTGTGTTTTCAAACATGTATATTGCTCAAATGCAAATTTGGGTCCGACACAAGTTATTAAAACTAATGTAGTCACAATTAACAATGCTAAAATACGATCTTGTGTCTCGATGAAACCTTGATATTAAGCAGCACTTGAGCTTAAAACGAAATTTTCGTTTTATATCTCTGCATTTATTTCAAATTGTCATTAAAAAACAAGTATGAATCTTCGTACTAAGTTACCAGTTTCGTAGCCTAAGGGAGAAATCATTGCTGTATTATGGAACAAATTAGTCTGCTTAATAAAGCAAATAGTTCAACATGATGGGATGGCGATAATGTAATTTTAACGTTAAATTGACACAATAAAAAGTGTCTCTGCCCACGGGCTATCTGTTTATATTCAACTTGAAGCCACAATCAGACATTAATGCTTGATTAAGTGTAATATTAGGACCACCGGGTATTAACGGTGATTTTAATATGGGAAATCTTCAGTGTCCCACGGTCAGTTATCTAATTTTAACACGGGTACTTGCCATTATCATTTTTTAAATCGCCAAGCGTAATACATAGAGGAACCTCATTGTGTTAAAGGCAAGAAACGGTGAATTAAAGTAAAGTGCTCGAGACGAATATAAAAAATACGATGCATCAAAGTTTTTTTTCTTCCTATTGAATTCTTAAAGACTACCATAATCATGGAAGTAAATCGCGAAGTGCCACAAGAACGTCTTGCCTAGAATTTTAATATATTTAACCAAGCCAGGATCGTTCGAGATTCAACATTTAAAACAGTCAATTTTCAGGAAAAAAAATTCAAAGGATGAAATTAGAAACAACTAAATGACAAAATATCGAAGTTCTGTAAGGGGACGACCATTTGATTCGGGGGAGGGGGGCTGGCAGATTTTGTAAATAAATATCTTGGCCCCAGATAAGTTGAAAATAAATAATCTTGCCTGGTTACACTTGAAAATAAATATTCAGTCCACTCCTGAACAGAGACCGATATTGTTTTACATGTAAAAAAATAATCTGGCCTCCAAAGGCTTGGAAATAAATATTATGACCAGAATGGAGTTGAAAATAAATAATCTAATCTTTCCATATTTGCCCCCCTTCCAGGATCAAATGGTCGTCCCCTAATGTTAGTCCCCCCTCCAGGATCAAATGGTCGTCCCCTAATGTTAGTTTCTGTAGATAGCAATTTCGACATCTTATGTCTCCTCTGTGTAATTGAGAAGACCATAACAAGTTTATAACGAACAAATAATCAATAGTATCCAAACCGGACCTATGGAGCACTAAATGGTATATACAATTTTAATCCAGCGTACCCTTGTGTTATTTAAAGTAAACAAAATAAATATCTATATTATGAAATTAATAAGTTTCTTCATAAGGAATATCTTGTTCCTTGCCAGTCTTCCAATAACTTGGACAATGCAAGCAGTGAAGATGTTAACTAAAACGTTATTGTAAATATCTGTCCGGCATGAAGTATTCCTAATCGAACACACCCATATTTGTAATATATCGACACAAAATAAAATAATACATCCTTTATGGCGAGTTCTTCTAAGTATGTAATTTCCTAATTTCATGAACAGTTTTAATCTTGATTTATTGCCAATATGACGTAATGACACAAAACCAAAGTCTTTGTGAAAATTTTATGAAAGGGGCAGTAGAGACAAAGCTTAAATGAATACAAGGCAATGAAAACACAGTGCAATAAAACCACAGGAACGGTTTTTACATAAAGCACCTCTGTAAAGAAGTCCAAATGAGGCTTTTTATGTATTCAAAAGTAGCTTTAAAATGGTAATATTATGTCTTCCAATGTTTGAAAATGGCAGAAAAGTTTTGTAAAGTTCCATGTGTTTGTTTGCGAAACCGGTTTATGCTTGCCACTCCGCTTGAGGTGTTCCTTTTAAAAATCATTTTCTTGCCCCCATTGCTTTACTGGCAAGTCTCATTAACACAATACCATACAGAAATTACAGTGAACCTGAGCTAAAATGAGTTCTATCTTGATCTAATAAACAACAATTTGAAGTACGTACTTGAATAAGTGGATTTCTTAACAGCGGGAATCTCGATATAAATTTCTGAGGCACATTGCAGTATATTTGCATTCTATCACATCTTTCCTTTTAATAACACGGAGATCTTGCATTTCCTTTCATTCTCTTTATATTGCGTAAAAGAGCATAACTGGAAATGCATTGCTGTCGTTTTAGTTGATGTAGAAAGCAGCTTACTTGCTATATAGCGGTTGGGCGGTGTAAACTTGATTTGTGAAAAGCCAGTTTTGGGAGTGTTGTTTGTAGTACTTCAACAAAACATTAGGCTTGACTCGCGATTTACATATCTCTATTCATGAAAGCCGTAACCCACGTCAGCATGATACTTGCATAATTTCATGATTACATGAAAGGTACCCCTTCCAGACCCCCTTAAAGCAGTGCGTACACTAGTACTTTAGTCGGGAAACCTCAGTTCATCTCTTTCCACCAATGAAAGCTTCATTTGCTACCCCTTTATGGTTTTACGCTAGAACTGCTTTAATTTATACATTATGAATTTAAAATCCGTTTGATCTTCTTGCGTTCAAGGTCATCCTTCGTTCGTTTAAATGTGTTTGTTTGCGGTTGGATAATAATGGTTAACCAATGACCATGCAAACGCAAAACAAATCACTGACGCCCATGTATTATTCCATTTATGATGGAAGACTTATGTAGGTGTTGAAAATAGCTTATTTCAAACTTAAAGTACAGTTTATTGTTAGCGTTTGTCACCAAGTCTGAAATAACTGGTGGTTTTAAGGTCAACAAACATTACCACAAACCCGAAAACAACACTCCTGTGTTCCTGGTATGTCATTGCAATGTATTAATTAATGTTTGTTTGCATTTTTCTTCCTCAATTTTGTGTCTCTTTTGAACTTGAATTTTGTGTGTTTTTTTCCTTTTCTCCATTCTGTACTCAAAATATTGTTTTGTCAGGAGAGATGGCTAATCCTAACAGCACTATTGTTAAGGGAGATTTGGCCCAAGTCTGGTTGATAAGCAAATGAAATTGCTCATTGAGGAGGGGGGGTGGGCAAGGGTATTAATTGTTATTGTGTTATTGGGTAAAATTGATTCTCTGTTAGCTGTTATTGCAAAATATAATGTTGTGTTAGCTGTTATTGGATAGTTCTGTGTTAGCTGTTATGATGAATATTCAGTTCACTGTTAGCTGTTATTGAACAGTTCAGTTTGGTGTTATTACAAAGAAACACCAAAAAAATTTCGCGTCTCGCTCCGCTCGGCAATTTTTCCTTTCACTTCTAAGTTGGAATTCCCCTTTTCAAATTCCAACACCCCACACACACGTCCCCCGCACCTACTGCATTATTATATAGCTGTTGCCTACATCTGTATAAGTTGTTAGTCTACATTTTGACTATTCAGTCGATTTTGTAATTCAACTTTTTATTTTCTGTTGTTAATTTAACCAGCTTTTTTTTTATAGTTCAATTTGAAATAAATTGATTGCTTGATTAGTTACAGTTTAACGTCCAGTGAGCAATATTTCAGCTATATCAGGACACAAGTTAATAAAAAATATAAATAAGAGAAGAAAGAAGCAATTATGGAAGGGACAACAGGGACAATGAGTTTCGATTGCCACTGGAAAAGGGGAGAAATGGGTGGGGACAGGAAAATTAGCCGGTCCCAGAGACTCGGCTCTCTTTAGACAATATAGAAGGGGTCTCTCTACCACAAGAGTTGAAATTGAAAAACACTCGTACAAGAAGTAAAATTGACCACCGATAGCTACATGACGAGGAAATAAAATTTAATCAATGAAAGTTCACACATACTGATTTTTGAAAGTTGTTCGAATCTTCGATTCTTGACAACTGAAAAAAACATGTTGATAAAACACAAAGCAGTAAGACAATGTAATATATATTCAACTGCGCATTTCATTCTTAGCTCACTAGTACTTCTTGTGACATTTGAGTTTGTCAGTTCTGAGATAGGACTCAATAATTTATTCACGAAAAGAATTAGACTTCATGCGAGCTGTTACTACTAGAAGGGGTAGAACTGTAAAAGCGTCTGAAAAATTCAACTAGCCTAATCCAAGACATTTAATAAAAAGTTTAGGGCTATTGTATTTTTCACTTTGTACAGTGATAATGAGTAACAAATAAAGTCCTTTTTAGTCACCTACCGGCGACAGCTGAAGGGGACTGTAGGTTTGGGCTCTGTCTGTCCGTCCGTCTGTTAGACCCTTATCAGTTTTCCGCCCCTTTTTTCTTAACCCTTGGAGATATTGATGTGATATTTTGTATGTGACTCTATCTTAGTGAGTTACAGACCAAGTTTCAGTTTGGTTCCTGTCCAATTTTTGACAGAGTTATGGCACTTGGACTTAGAAAACATATTTGTATTTTAACTAAACACATTCTAAATTTCTAAAATCAGTATTGCATGGACACGGGTTATGTATCCGGTATATACATGAAATCATTATGCTAAACTCTTCACAGGAAGGGATCTTGGTGGAAGCTGTATACTGAATGTACATAACTTAATTTGTCAGTTGGTAATGGGTCTGGAGCTGGCATTTCAGTTAACTGCTAGAAGTCTCTTGTGATTTCATGTTTATGTCCGTATATTTACTTCTTGCAGTTTCATTTTTCACAATTGACTCAGTCTTTTTGCCAACTGAATTTTTCTGTTGTTACGATTGTTTTTTTGATTTATCACATTGGTCAGGGGCTATACATTAAATTACATTATGTATAGTCCCTGCATTGGCTATAGGGTGAAGGTTTGGCCCAATAAAACTAGTTCAACCCCGCCGCAGCAGGTTTGCGCCTGTCCTAAGTCAGGAAATTTATTAATCCTTTGTGTGTCTTGTCTGTTTTCTAGTTAGTTCACTTTATGTCTATGGAAGTCTAGGATGATGTTTATTTCGCTCTTTATTTAGGGGCCAACTCCGACCTGCCGTGGGGTGTTGGGTTTCCTCACCGTTCATTAGAGATCTTATGGTGGCTTTGAGTTGTTATTACTCCTCTTTGGGTCGTTGTCTCTTTGACACATTCCCCGTTTCCCTTCTTTTTCCTATTCACCATTTTCGCTACTGTAATAATGTCTTGTCCTACCGGTAGGGGACTTGGTATTGCCTTGCAATACGATCCACACTTGTTGATAATGAAGTCAATGAACATGTTAATGATGAACAATGATGGCCTATGAACGTATATCTTCTCCACAAGAAAGTTTTATTGAATAAGATGACTGTTATCCAAGTTTTACATTTATATGTTAGCTGTTATTGACTTGATATATACTGTTAGCTGTTATCACTTATTTGAATTATCTGTTCTCTGTTATTGGAAAAATCTATTTGCTGTTAGGCTGTTATGGGAACACCCCTTGCCCCCCCTCATTGAGTAGTTAATAAAAATTGACGATGCAAGTATACTGCAATACGATGGAGTAGTGGAAACAAAGGCGGCTTGCCTGAAGTTTGACGGAAATAAATCCCAATATCTCAATTCATGAGAAACTCTGGTTATTTCAGGAGTAACCAATAAAATCTTATAGATTTATAAGATGATTAATATATACTTACACATGCAATATCAACTTTGATGGGTACGATGGTAATATCATCTACTCTAGAAAGGCAGTGAAGTCTTGGAGATCAGTGTAACTGTAAGGAATCTTGTTGACAATGCAAAAATGGAGAGGACCCCCATTTTCCCCTATGGAATCATGCTTCCAAGGTACCGGTACCAAGTCCGACTGTCCCGAGTTCCTATCGTTGTGTACGTCTTTTGTTTTTATTTTTTAGTTGTGGTTTTTTTTTCTGTGCAGTTCCTTAGTACATTGTGGTATGTGACTGTTTGGACATTATAGGTTTTCTTGCCATCTTTTTTATTCTGTTTTTCCACTATCAAGCTTGGATAGTTTTGTCTTCAACGTATCTAAACCTCTGCAAACACGTATTACATTTTTTTCACGAACCACGATACGAAAAGAAGCCTTTTCACGCTTCGACCATTTAGAATTTCTTTGGAAATGTGATGTGTACCATATTATTTCCATATTTTTGGCTTTACATTCAGATCATATTTGGTTATTTGTTCTCTATCAGTTTTTATATATCTTTGAGTATATGGTCTTCCAAACATTTAGATTTTATCTGCACTAAAGAGACATAAGTTGTCGAAATGCGCATATGCAGAAATTAAATTCACAGTAACCTCGGTATTTAGTTATTTGTTACCACTGGGTCGATGCCACTGCTGGTGGACTGTTAGTCCCCGAGGGTATTCACCAGCCCAGTAGTCAGTACTTCGGTGCTGACCCGAAAGCTGATTATTTTTGGAACCTTACAATATCTAAATTTTTGTAAATTATGTTGAAAACTAAGGAGTATCTCCCTCATGCATAGCTCTGTCCTTAGCTAATTTTGGCTTTACATTCAGATCATATTTGGTTATTTGTTCTCTATCAGTTTTTATATATCTTTGAGTATATGGTCTTCCAAACATTTAGATTTTATCTGCACTGAAGAGACATAAGTTGTCGAAATGCGCATATGCAGAAATTAAATTCACAGTAACCTCGGTATTTAGTTATTTGAATCATTCATGGCTTTCTTCAATTATTATATTATCTTAACGGTCTATTCGAAGAGCAAAATACATACACAATTTATATATACGGCCGACAGATTTCATCAAATTCAACCCCAGATATTGATCTCTCCCAAGCCTGGTTCTGTATAGGAATTGCTATTCTAACAATAATCTGTTTCATAGATGGACGCACATAAAACTTCCAGGTCTGTTTGTCGTGTTACTATGGTGCCGTAATCTTTCTACAGGGTTAATTGCAAGTTGTGTAGTTATTTTCGAACCTTTTCTGAATAATCAATGCACATCAAGGTAAAAAGCAGCAAGGAACTGTTTGAAATGATATGCCCTGTTCTCTCAGTCGTAAAAGTTTGATGAATGTCACGTAATGTATGGCTGGGTTTAATTCAGATTGCATCCTGATTAATATGGAATTCCACTGCCATATTACGTAATTTCAGCACGTATTGCATAATTGGAAAAGAAAAAAAAGTACTTATAATAGGTAACTTTATAATTATATGCTGTTTCAAAATAAGAAAAGCGAATTGTTTAAGCAAAGGGGAAATTTTGGCCAATTAAATTTTGTAAATTGTCATTTTCATAATTCATATACATGGAACGTCCCCATAACATGGGAAAGAGATTACAGCTTTATGGTGATATTCGAAACTGCAGTTTTGCTCATCGCCATTTACAATTTATGACGGGTACCGTATACAGAGCAGGACTTGCTTAACATTCCACCAGATTTATAGAAGATCCCACACTGTGAGTGTTTTAATTTCAAATGTTGTGTTTGTGATGTTGGTATGTTGTTTTATGCATGATCTCTGATAAGTGTTCTTCCTAGGAATAAAAATAATATAAGTCACACTTTTCTGACATATTAGCAATCGAAAATGGCTGTAAAGAGCCTTCTGTATCAATTTAAGCCATTTTAAATAGTTTGGAAGATGAAACTACTGGAAAGACACTAAGAACCAAAACCAACTTTTTGTTGGGAATGTATAAAAATTTGCCCTTCCAAATGGAAGTAAGTTTTATTTTGGTTCTAGAGGTTCTATGCAACGAATTTTTCGAAAAACCTATAAAATTGTGAAGATCTGTCAAAATGCATTCAAGTGGCAATTTCAGCAGACTGAATGTTTTGTCTAAAAGTATGAATATGCATTTGAATTTATTCTGTTATAATAGTGGCAATAAATGACCTTTTTAGAATAGTTTTGGAGAAGATTTGATGCAATCGTTAGGAAATAATTTCACACATGAATTGTCCAAGTTGACTTTTATACACCATAAAAATACCAAAGTTGCATAATTAACAGTAAAATTTTGTTATGCTGTACACGTGTTTCAAAGAGCAACCTCTCATCAGCAGCATTAGAATCAAATAATATGGAAAGCTACAATCCAAAAAATCGCCAGAAAAGAAGTACTCATTACTAAAAAATACCGTAACAGGAAGCCAAATCCAGTACTAAGGATATCTACCGACTACCGTAAACGGAATGAAGCCGTAGTGTTTTTAAGGGGTTATAATTTTGATAAAGACAGTAAATTTCTATAAATCGCAAGGTAAATTTTCGTGTCAGACAAGTCTTACCTTTGGACTGGTGAATACCCTCTGGTCCACCAGCAGTGGCATCTGTCCAATGGTTTAAAAATACAAAAATACCAAACTCGATTAGTTTCAAGTTTGGGTGGGCTGCCTCTGTTTGCACCTTTATTCGTATAAGTGTAAAATAATAAATTATATATAAAACAGAGTTAGAACTATGAAACGGAGTTGGAGCTATGATATCTATTCCAAACATAATCAATAAGTAAATTAATCATATACAACCATATCGGAAGGATTACAATACTATATGCTTCAGTTCTGTCAACCTTTTCAAATTTTGCCTTCTCTGTCATTCATCAATGTCCGTTGCTGTCAATCATATTGATTCCAAGTAACTGCATTTAAATACAAGCTGACTTCCAGATTAATCGATTTAGACCTGTCTGATCGTTGAAAAGTTCGTTGAAAAGTTCTTTGTCACTTCTATTTAACTGATTCACCTTTCGATCGGTTTTGTTATGGTTCTGTGCAAAAATGGCATCAGAAATCGAAAGAGAAATCTGTAAATAAAAAAAAATCAATTAATCATTGCGCTATCGTCAACTGAATCATATTAAAACTCCTAAAAAAGTAACTACTTTTTGTTTTATTTCAACACATCTTTATTATCCCCGCACTTTCGAATGGAAGTTTGGGGATATTTTCGTTTCGCTCGTCTGTCCGTCCGTCCGTCTGTCCGT
>MJUU01069970.1:186617-202374 GCA_002080025.1 Modiolus philippinarum
TTGAAAAATATTTGATTCCAATTTTGATAAATTTCCTGAAAGTGTCAAAGACCACGTTTTTTTGGAATTCTACCAAGCAACCATGCTGTTAGGGTTTGTTTCCATTAGGCCAATCATTTTCACCAATTGAATTTAAAAAATATTTGATTCCAATTTTGGTGAATTTCCTGAAAGTGTCAAAGACAAAGAATTCTACCTAGCAACCAAACTGTTAGCATTTGTTTTGATAAGGTCAATCATTTTCACCAATTGGATTTCCAAACTAATTGATTGATTGATTGATTAATTAATTAAATATTTGATCGACCGATGATTAATCGATTGATTGATTGATTGATTTGCAATAAGTGACTTAATATTCAGCCATTTAATTTGTAGGTCAATATTATATAACGAAAATATTGGCAAGACTATTAAAAACTTGTTGCTAGTTTTCTTTGGATACACTATTAAAATTGATTGCCCCTAAAAATGGGTCAAATAAAACGTGAGGAAATTGCTGTTCCATATTGCAGGATGCAATTAAACTAGTGGTCCTCATAAAACTATGAAGTTTTATTACACACTCGTTAAATAAAACTATCATGTCCTTTTGCATTCCGAGTCCGTATTTCCCATGTTGAAAACACATAAAATTTAATATAATCGATGCATATTGTATGATACATATTGAAATGTTGCATGGGAGACCAGAAATCTCATCATATACTAAAACTAATTTGATTTCAACTGATTTTAATTCCCAAGGAATAAATTACAAAATAACTTTCTGTTTGCATTAATTTCTCCTCGTGATTTTTGTAATGTTTCTGATTTATGACGATTACATAAAGCTGGTGTTGTTCACCTTATATTGGAGTAATGATAAGGGCCCAACAGCTCTCCAAGAGCCAGGAAACCCGTGTTATGAAAAAGAACCCCATTTAGTATAGCCTATGACCCTAGTGTTGGGGCCCGTCTAATGCTGAAGCCCGGAGCAAAACATTCAAAATAAGTTGATCCCGGACCCCAGAACCCGTATTGTTCCCCCCAAGTATATACAAGAGCAAGAACCATGGGTGTATCCGGAGTTGGGGTTCGGGATTCGAACCCCTTTTGGGGATTTTATTTTATTTAGCACAGTTAAGGCAAAGATTGACAACGTGAAACCTTTATTTTCTGGAACTCCTTTCGTATCACGTTTTCCGATATCTATATAGATCTGGAAAAGATATTACTGAATGAAACAACTTGAACGCTGCATAAATGTAAAATCAAGGGCATCACAGGGGTAAACAAAAGGTTTCAAACGTACTTATTTGTCAGACACTGTAACTCAGAACATACAGCTACATGTATGATCAGTTAGCTTGATAGTCATTTGGGGTCCACCGTAGACAACTTTTGGATTACTAATTCAAATCATTTATATTGCCGTACAAGGCTAGAGCAGCTAGAATTAAAGCATGGGATTAGAATTAAAGTCGATCAAAGGAAAAACATAATAATTCAGCGTCTAAAAAGAAGACACTGAAATCTAAATTATATACGATTTTTATCAAATTTGATATTACATATCCTGGGCAGTACCTTAACTTCGTTAGCAACAGTGGTGCAATGACCCTTTTGGAGTATCATACTTGGATACTGTGATGGTACAACCCTTTGTGGTTATCTGGACCATATCCCGCTGCCATCAACGAAAATATATATACTCATCGGCACAACAGCTTCGACAGACATAAAAAAAAACTTATTCCCTATATTCAAACCTGACTTGAAGGAAAAATGGGCTTATTTGCCAAAAGGTACGGTAGGGTAAACTAGATTATCATGGTAATCTTTCAAACCTTATCTAATCATTGATGAATTTGTCAAGAAAGAACTGACCTAGGTTTTCCGTGTAACAGTTATTCGTCTAGGGACAAGTACTCACATATATATAGAATGGGAACAATCGAATTATTCAATGCACAGAACAAAGAGGATTCTATGTATCTATGTCCCTGAAGTAATTAAGCGAAACATTCATAAAAATGTGGAAAGTTCGAGTTAACACCTTATAGCTAGAACTATTGGGAATGGTTTGCACGAAATATTGTAATTATTGACGCCATTGTTATATTTCGGGAAATTTTATTAGTATAGCGTCAGTGAATTTTGGACACGCGGTCACTTCCAGTAACTGCGTTTAAATGTTTTTGCAATAGCCAAAACAAATATCGAGCTACATAAGCTAAAGGATTTAAAAAGTCTCACAAAGAAGAGGCGTTACACGCCATTGCTCAAGTTTCATTATCCGTTAAAATGGGGCAATGACACGGACTCGACAGCTCTCGGAGGACACGGAGACCATGTATGTGAAACCCGGTGCCCTTGTTAGTTTGGGAGCTCGGAGTCCTTGTGTAGGAGCCAAGAGCTCTACGTTCAAAATGATTGGAGCCCGGATAATTCCCCAAGTTTAAAGATACAGCTCTGAGAAATAACATGGACATATTTACTAGTTAGACCATTTGCGTCTACATGGTAAACGTTTTTTTTTTCAATTGCATGCGTCAACCGTCATATGAAAAGTTCGTAACCAGGAACAAGTCATGCTAGATATAATCATCTTTAAAGTTAGGCACAGGTTGCAAAAAAGGTTACAAAAATGGCGTTTATCCATTGACTGAACCTTTTGCAAGTAATTATTTGATCTGTTATGTACATTTGTTCAATTTTGGTCCGTTTTTGACATGTCATTATCGTGGTATGTTTAAATAAAGACACTTCACTTAAGAAGGTTGAAAAGAACTTGTGATGCAAAAATAACCAATATTGTATAACCATCTGAGATGGCACTTTTAATGATTACAGACACTATTTGAATACACCACTATCTTGTTTGCATTTAAAGATTTTATCAAACAATTTAAAGACATGCAAAGAAAGCCTTCAAAATATCTGTTCAAATATACGATTACGATGATTTAAGATTGTGTAATCTACCCACATTGTACCATAATAGAAAAAAAATATTAATTTTGTCTACATATAAACTGGTAACCAGTTTGTCCGTCGTATTTTGTAGACCTCATATTCAAGTAAAGTAAAAACATCATATAAAGCGGTAAACGTAACAGACATATTGAAAAGTAAAAGCCTATCTAGCCTGTTTGCATATACAATGGCCAATTAAGTGTGTAACCGTGACGGGAACGTAGTGGACTGAGGGATACGTTATCGTATCTAGGGGTTAGCCAGTCTGCTGTTGTAACCTATGGCCAGGGATAAGCCGGTCTTCTGTACGTCAGAAAGCTTTATTTGCCTTATTACCTGTTTGTCTTGATGTTTTCAGAGGGTGAATAAAAGGATATGGAGTAAATGCACATGAGACAAAGTCTCTACAAATACATGGTAAAAAACAAGCAAAGAAACAACGCCTTTATTGTTGCTCTTCATCTCGAAGCCACCATGAGGCCTTCAGATGTCTTACGGCACTAAAAAAATTCTTTGACAAGTTTTGATGAAAGCTAGTGATTCAACCAAAATTAATGACATATTTGCTATATGCATGAGTCACGTGGCATGAGTGGGACAAAAGCGCATCTTCAACGTTTGTTTTGTGGTTTTTTATGCTCCTTGTATTCTTGATACTCTTCGCATTAATAGTAAATAAACGACCGTTGTTTTTGAACCATAACATCCTTTTCTGCGTGCATGTTCCGTTACCTTCATATTTTGTACACGAGTTATTGATATAGGCTTGAAACGCTCGGCTATTAAATTTTGATCTCAAGACCTTATCAGAAAATTCAAAGGAATTAAGATCCGTATATAAACTTGGTATGTCAGTATCTATCCTTAAACTTCAAAAAATAATTCTTATTATATAACTATGTAGCCTCATATTTATCATATATATATACAATAAAAAAATGATAAGATACGCCAATAAAAGGTGTGAAAATATACTTTTATGCTAAAAAAAAAACCTGTGTTATTGTGATTTGACTTGTAGACATACAAAGCATGCTCTGATTATCCGTGGACCCGGACGAAACTCCCGATTCTCTTTTACTTTTGTGAAGGCTGTATTTTTGTGTTTGCAATTCCACTTTGATTTATTCATTTATTCAATTCATTTATTTTTGTGTTTTTGATTTGCATTTATTTGTTTATTCGTTTCATATTTTTTCTTCCTCCTCTTGACTAACTAGTATCATCACTTCTGTTTTTTTGCTTGACTCAGAGGGGAGCTGTTACTTAATTTTGGCAGAATTTGTAGTCTTATATATAGTAGTTTTAACATAGTATATCGTAAATATGATAGCTGTATTTGCAGATATTATTTAAATAAATGCCTTTGAAGAGCATTTAAAGGTTCTTATTTAATTGTATAATACATGTACAGAAATGGCAATTTCAATAACTGTAGACATATTGTCAGCACTTCTCTGTCTCATTGATATAAAGATGTATACTTATTAATAAATTTGAAAGAGGTCTTCTGATGCTTTTTCTTACGTTAAATTATCCTTTAGATTTTACAAAAATTATGCAATCGTACCGAATTGGTTTAGTAAAAACAACAATTCTTCCCCAAAAAGAATGATAAAGGTTTCCCAAACTTAATTCAAATTCAATTCAATTCCACACAGTCATGCAGGTACTGAAGTGCAAAAAGAGGAAGCTCTCTATGAATTCAATGTCATATTTGCAAATGGCTTATATATTTTTCAAACAAGAGGTCCGACATTTGTCGACTCTGAGTATGCGACTTCAATATCGGTGTGATACACTATGTACAGTGCATTTTTTTCGACTACAGACTCGGATTTTCTAATGCAGTGGTTGATCTAGACTTTCTGCTAAAGGGCATAATTTTTCAAAAGGGGGTGGGGCGGAACCCAATTTTCCGAAAAAAAACCTAGGAATTTGAATATTTTCCAACCTAAGGGGGCATCCCCATAATCCCCGCCATAATGAATCAGTTAAAAAAGTAACAGCGAGAGAGAGAGACTAGTAAGGAGAATTCCGAAAGCACACAACCCAAACACAGAATAATTTCTGAAAGCCGTATATTCCCGACTTGGAACGGGCATCTTAAAAATAAAATGGTGGGCTTAATCAAGTTATATTATGCATCAACCTCCCGTTTAAATATGGCGACCATCTATAGCGCATGTGTGACATCCACTTGATATTTGGCATGGTGCTTCAGTATGGGATCCTATACAATGCCTCCCCTTTTGGGTCATATTGATAGTGTAAAATATCAAAGCCTCAATTTCGTCAACGCATTAAGTTTAAAGATTAAGGGAAAATAAAATTAAGGGAGCAACCATGTGATTTCTATGGGGGGGGGAGGGGGCTATGGTCAAATTTTTCGTCCTGGATTTTTTTTTGTGTGTAACTTCTATCCTGGCTTTTCATTTTTGTTCCAAGCCTGTCCTGGATTAACCCGCATAGTCATCCTGGATTTTTTTTGCTATAGGTAACCGTCCTGCCTTTTTTTAATTTGACCATACCCCCCCATAATAAAAATCAAATGGTTGCTCCCTAAAAGAATTTCAAAATGGGTCTCGAAGTGACAAAGTAAAAATAAACAAAAAAGCGGAAGCCATCTTCAAAAAGCAAGTGCGATGTTAATTTCAATAAGACAAAGAAAAATAGGAACTGTCAGATAATTTTATTATGCTCGATCTACCAGTGCATGGAGTACATATTAATATTTATATGATATATATTAATCTTAGTGGGATATGGAGTAAATGCACATAAGACAAAGTCTCTATACATGGTAGAACAAAACAATGGAACAACTCTTTTATTATTGTTTCTTATCTTGACGTCACCATGGGGCCCTCAACAATAAGCTTTGCTCATACCCCATACCAAAAAATAAAATGCCATGCCAAAATTTTGAAAGTATGAGGTATTCATTCAAAAACAAATACTGTATATCTGAAATATAAAGAGAGCATACATCTCTCGCATGGGGAATCTTTTTACGGACTGAACACTGCAGGACAAACAAACTACAATCTGTAATGATCAATGAATGGAAATAAAGTAAATGCACAAGATTGATTGATTAGTTAGAGTTTAACGTCTAGTGAGCAATATTTCAGCTATATCAGGACGAGATCAAGTTAGTCAATTCAAAAAATATAAGTAAGAGAAGAAAGAATCAAAAAAGGGAAATTGGGGACAACGAGTTTTGATTGCCACTGGAAAAAAGGGAGAAATGGGTAGGGGCAGGAAATTTAGCCTTCCCAGTGACTCTGCACAAGAGGCAAAGTCTCAACAAATACTTGGTGAAACTAATCAATGGAGTTGTCCTTCATTATCTCTTTATGAAAAAGATCTTTCATTATATCCACTCGCAGTGTCTTAAATGTTTTGACACTGATGATTAGTTCTGAATCTGTTTTGTAATTTGTATCATCGGTAAATTTCTTCTTTCCTAAAAAAGACAATTTTCACATTTTTTATGATATTAATAAAAACAGTAATACACATTTCAATATAATTTTGCGCAGAATAGAAAAAATTTATTCTAATGCAACATTTATGTTACAGATTATGCCTCGGACAAAGCAGTCTGGTTCCTTCTCCACTTACAACTGCTAAAATATATAACACGAAATTGGGTGTGCATTAGAATCGCGATAACGATACATTATTTGAATGTCAGGGGCGTCAATATCCGCTACGTAAACTGCATTTTTGCCATCAAATCTACAATTGACGCCCCTGGACATTCAAATAATTTAGTTATTGCTTAATATCAGTGTTTTTGTAGAAAAACTAGAGGCTCAGATACTGAGCCTGAATCGCTCACCTGACAAAATGCTTACAGCAGGTGATGAAAGTGATGTTTATCCCATAGGATCCTATGTTAAAATATGTTCTGTGCTGGCGGTCTTGTTTTTATCAGATCAAAACAAAATTAAGCAATCTTAGTTTGACTGAATTTGGTTCAATAATTTAAGTGCATGTAATAAAAAAAAAGTTTTAATATTTGGGTACCATTCTAAAACAAGTTCGATGCAGGGACCTATTTTCTTTGTGGGATCCAACAAAGTGAGAAATCTTTGTAAAGGACCTTCCAGGACATTATTTCTGTAAAGCTTGCTTTAATTTGCTTCAATAGTTTCAGAGCAAATGTTGAAAAATGATGTATCATTTCCCATAGGGTCCAATGTTAACACTATGATCAGCGCTGGCGGCCATGTTTTTTATTGGATCATTACAAAATGAGCAACGTTTGTGAAAGACCTTCCATACATCATTCCTGTAAAGTTTAGTTGAATTTGCTTCAGTGGTTTCAAAGGAGAAGATGAAAATGTGAATTTCCCATAGGGCCATGTTCCGTGCTGACAGCCATGTTTTTTGTCGACTCGGAATAAAATGAGCAATCTTTGCAAAGGACCTTTAGTACATCATTCCTGTAAAGTTTGGTTGAATTTGCTTCAGCAGTTATTGAGGAGTTGATGAAAATGTGATTTTCCCATAGGGTCCTATGTTAAAGCCAGGTTCTGCACTGGCGGCAATGTTTTTTTATCGGATTGGAACGAAATGAGCAATTTTTGTAAAGGACCTTTAGTACATCATTCCTGTAAAGTTTGGTTGATTTTAGCCTCAGCAGTTGCAGAGGAGTTGATAAAAATGTGATTTTTCCCATAGGGTCCTATGTTAAATCCAAGTTCTGCGCTGGCGGCCATGTTTTTTATCAGATCGGAACGAAATGAGCAATCTTTGTGAAGGACCTTCCATACATCATTAAGTTTGGTTAAATTTGCTTCAGTTGTTTCAGAGGAGAAGATGAAAATGTAATTTTTCCCATAGGGTCCAATGTTAAACCTAAGTTCCGCGCTTGCGGCCATGTTTTTTATCGGATCGGAACCGAAATTAGCAATCTTTGTAAAGGACCTTTAGTACATCATTCCTGTAAAGTTTGGTTGAATTTGCTTTAGTGGTTTCAGAGGAGAAGATGATTTTGTGATTTTTCCCATAGGGTCCAATGTTAAACCTAAGTTCTGCGCTGGCGGCCATATTTTTTATCGGATCGGAACGCCAAAATGAGCAATATTTGTAAAGGACCTCTAGTACATCATTCCTGTAAAGTTTGGTTGAATTTGCTTTAGTGTTTTCAGAGGAGAAGATAATTAATTTTGTGATTTTTCCCATAGGGTCCAATGTTTAACCTAAGTTCTGCGCTGGCGGCCATGTTTTTTATCGGATCGGAACGAAATGAGCAATATTTGTAAAGGACCTTTAGTACATCATTTTTGTAAAGTTTGGTTGAATTTGCTTCAGTGGTTTCAGAGGAGAAGATAATTATGTGAAAGGTTAACGGACGACGGACGACGGACGCCAAGTGATGGCAATAGCTCACACTGACCCTTCGGGTCAGGTGAGCTAAAAAGGATGCTCTTGTAGTTTTCAATTAATGATTAATTTCATAAATTACAAGTTCTCGTATCAGGCTATTATTAATTATTATATAAGCTTCAGTGTCGATAAATTATTTTCTAAAATTTGATCCTCGCCTATTATAAAGATTTAATTAAAAAGAATTATACGTTTTGGAGCTATTCCAGTTCACCTAGACTCGACTTGTGTGTTATCATAATGATACGATCAAAAAGTTAAATAGAAAAGAAATCACACTATCTGTACCCAAACAAAACTAATATGACAGTTTATTAAAGACTGATAGACATGTTAAACTATTATATTATGGTAAAACTGTTGGTTTCTTACACTACGTAATTGTTGTGATTTTATCAATTTATCATAAAACTTTGATTTCAGATCTGTCCTTCGACAATTTTATATGTAAAGAAAAACCTTAAAAACGAGCATGTTGCTGAAGTAAGGCGGAAGGCTGATTTTGGTTTTTGTTGGATTAATTGTCATGTATAAGGCCCGACAGAGAACAAATAACCAACAGGGTCTAAATAGACAGAGAGCCAATATCAGCCAAGTTCAAAGCTACCTGTATGTAGGTAGTCCTTGGTTTTTCACAAAATTTCTAAATATAAACTTAAACGGCTTTCCATAATTTGGCGTTTGTTTTTTCTATGCTTTCGTGTTTTGTTTTGCCTTTTTTGCAATTTTTGGAATTGGCTGAATTTTTCTATTTTTGTATTGTTTATCTAAATTATTGCTTTTTAAGCAGACATGTAACTACGGAAGCAGAATGCGGCCACGAAGAAAAAATAATAATTTCACGTTCCCTCAAGATACTATCACGTTCCCTCATGATCACCAAAATATTCTAGTTTATTTTGTTCTTGAAGCATAATCATTTTAGCGAACTCCGTTTAGTTCCATGAGAGTATTTTAATAACCAATCATTCATTCCATCTTCCAAACGTTTAGATTTTATCTGCACTGAAGAGACATAAGTTGCCGAAATGCGCATATGTGGAATTTAAATTTACAGTAACTTCGGTATTTAGTCAATCATTATAATTCGACAAATGCCAATTTCGGTATGTCAGAATTTCTTAATCAGTTAACATGCTAAATATTGATAGATATAATTGTGACAAATATATCTAAGCTGTTAAAATGTCAATAGGTGATTCCGTCACAGCTATATTAATGCTAAAACATTATAATACAAATATTTATTCATTTTTCAATGTGTCAGACACTTTAGGTACATGATATAATTTATTATTTACTAATATATCAAAATAATTATTATGATATCCAATTATGTGTCAAAGAAAAATAAAAATTCTTTTAACGTCCAACAATTTTGACACTTTAATCTTTTAGCGTTCCCATGAAATTTGATTACATAGGACTCTTATGTCAATCGAGGGCCGAAGTCATTTGAAAAACCAACAACGTGAACAGAATGTATGTCAACAGAACAATATCCGGGACCTTGAAATGAGTAAACACTGTGGAATATGGATGTTCTGAATACATCATTGTGCTTGTTTCATTAGTTAGTCCCCGAGGGTATGCACAAACCCAGTAGCCAGTACTTCGGTGCTGACCCGAAAACCCGATTGCAATATCTAAATTTAAGCCAAATTTGTTGAAAGCTAAGGAGTATCTCCATCTTGCATACTACTGTCCTTAGCTGATTTTGGCTTTCCTATTTAGATCCTATTGGTATTTTGCTCTATATCAGCTTTTACACATATTTTGGTTCATGAATATCCAAATGTTTTGATTTGATCTGCACTGATGAGACATAAGTTGTTGAAATGCGCATATGCAGAAACTAAACTCACAGTAACTTCGGTATTTTGTTATTTCTCGTGTTATCAGAATATTCATAGTTTACTGCAGTTTCTTCGTCCCTTATACTGGCGTTTTTACAGCAAATTTCATTTAGTGTAAACATATTTTATTAATTAAACATAATTAAATATAATACAGAAAACAGTATTCAATTTCATTTAACCATAGTTTTCAGACAGTATGACGTGTAAGGAACATGTAAAGCATAAGACAATACTCGTAAAGGTAAAGGAAACAGAATTTCCCCTTTCTAACAAACCCATTCCTTGAGTCGTTATGACATAAATTCAGACGTTACATCAATAAATTCAATAAAGCCGAAATTGTGCAATTGTAGAAAATAGGAATTGTTATGAAAACAAACAATAAATGTTATCACATTTTTATTTCACACATTCTTCAGATATAAGAAACTTAAGCACTTATGACTTCAAATTATGGTAACTTGTCAGATACTTTAACACAGCATGTAACATTTGCACAATTGATTTCAAGTGTCCAATGTAAGTAACGTTACCGTTACTTATTGAAATACGCAAATTTTGATAACTGTTTAAAAATGCTCTGAATTTTATCTTAATCCTAATTTTCAAAAAAGGTCTAGCCTTTAACTGCAGGAGACTTTCAATCAACCACTCATTTAAATTTTCATGCGAATATGATTGACAGAAAGTAACGTGTCAACAGTAAAATTTTTCCTTTCACAGTTTGAACAAAATTTAAGTACCTACTAATAGGTTTAGTCAACTAACAGTTTTCTTGGCCTTTATTTGTGTGTCGGGATTGTAGGCCTAGTGCATGTCGTCTTCTTCAGACTAATCTTTTATTTGACTCCGTATACAGACACACTGACCAGTAACTAAAGTACTTGTATCAATAATAAGGTAGACTTATTAAAAATGTCTGCATAATAGATTTTTGTCATCTAAGTTTAACCTCGTTTAAAAATAGCAAAGCATAAGTTTTAATGAAACATCACCTGAAAAAAACCTCTGGCAATTAAGATTTTTTTTCGGAACTTGTTACATTAGAAATAAGAAAAAGACGTATTTACATTTTCATTTCATTTCGAATGCATTAAATCTTCTACAAAACTTTTAACAGGTTAGCTGTACTATATACACTATCATAATAAAACCAATTTAAATGCATTTTCATACCTTTACATAAATCAGCAACAAAACTTGCACCTTGAATGCAATTTTGAAAGATTTTAACAATTTTTGTAGGTTTCAGTTAAAAAAAATCTGTATAGCACTTCCAGAACCAAACTAATGTCTTATCTGTTGGGACCTTATCCTTCTTCTATTTATTTCCTACCAACTTTAATGTTCATTGTGTACTATGTTACAACTCTAGATTTCCTACGAGGAGGAATGATCCGGTTACCGAAAGCTATATTTTATTTAGGGTATAAGTGTCCGAGAGGTCTAGACCGCTGGAGCGGTGTTGTCATAGATGAGCATAAAGATCGAGTTCAAATCCATCTGTAGACCTTGCTGGATTTTCCGGTGCTTACAGGTTTTAAAAGATGATTTTCATCACTGTTGGCATTCGGAATCATATATTCTACCTTTGAATTTTACCAATACATTATCAACTCAAATTTGGAAGTGCAGATGTGTATACTCTCGCAACAAATAATTGGTTTTGGTTCTGGATGTTCTTCGAGTAGTACAATTTTCCCAAACATTGTAAAATTGCTAAAATGGATAAAAACAAGGGAAAGAAATTAGAGGCTAAATGGTCATACTATATGACCAGCTGCATTTTAGAAGTTTTCAATACATCCAAATTGTATAAACCTTGTACCAATTTGAGACTTTCTGGACAGGAGTTCTTTTGTGTTGAAAGCTGTTTGTATAGATGGCTCAGAACCAATAGAGTTTGACAGGACTGCATTGCTGGCCTACTATTTGTACAAATAAAATCTATTTATTAATTTAAAGTGTGACATGACATGCAACCGATACCTAAATTTTAATTGCTGAAGAGCAATTGACGTGGCGCGCTGCGAAAAATATTCTTTGCTTAATTGATGAATGTGACCAACCTATTGATAAAGGAACAAATAATGAACTCGAGTGATGGTATTTCATAAGACAATTCTGTACCTTTTAGTCCACCACACAATTCAACAGACAATCGAACTACAATGATCAAGTTCAACTGGAACTCAGGTTGAAACTCTAGTCTCTGAGAAAAGGGTTATTTACTCGAGGTCTGATGGCATGAAATGGCAATTCAAACAGAATAAAGTTTACAACCTGAATTGGAAAACTGGCGACTCTGACTCCAAGCTGAACGCGACAAAACAGCAGAAATCGTTTTCAACCAAACAAAACAGAATATGCTATACGGATGTACCAGTGACAACCGGGATTTGGACGCAGGATTGAATTGTTTATTAAGTGGTTGGAACCATTCGATGTACGTGTAAATCATGCCCAAGTAGATAAGAAATTTCATTTAACCGATATATTTTTCATTCATTCTTGGTATCAAGGTTATTGTTACTTGCATATATAGATCATATACCAGTAAAATCATTTAGATCTTTAAAATTTAATAACTTGACATGTTTGAACGTTGATAAACCTCCCACCTACACAGAATAAATGTACATATATGTCTAAGGGTGTGTAAATATGCCATGTCAGCGTCTTTTAAATATTAGACTTAAGTCTGGCATGGTGCCGATTTTGTCAGTTAGAATCTAGACGATACGAATTTACCTATTAGATGCCGGTGCAGTTTAAATGGTTCCTTGCTAGATGTTTTTACTTATACGTGTAACTGGTTTCCGAAATGGCCATACAGCTCATTGGGATTATTGCAGTTGGAGTTAACATATGTGTTATGGTCTCATGTCATGTACTCCACATCCTTTTGTAAAATATGTACCAGATACATAACTGCAGTCTTAAGTCCCATTCAGAAGTTGTCAAGTTTTCAAAGCTAGGCTTTCAATACGTATTTGACTACTAGTACTACATTTTGTAATTTTTTTTTGTGTCGTTGTAATGGCTTCTACGTTTTACTTGGGTTACCTATCCGCCGGTTTTACTTCGCATTACTTCATTTTGATATGGATCTTTAGTATTTTTGTTGCACATAAGGCACATGTTTTTCTAAACCCAATATAATTTTCGTCACATAAAACTTCGTCTTATTTGTTCGGAAGCATGAGGGGACATGTGAATTTTTTTTCTATCTCTTGGCCACGAAATACTAAGTCGTGACCACGAGATAGCTATCTCGTTCCCACGACTTACTGAGTAGTGGCCACGAGATACTATCTCGTTCCCACGACATACTATTTGGACTGGAGTTTTAGACGTTTTGGCGAGTTATTATACGTAAAGTCGACGACGTACCATATACCACGTAACAACGCCCTTTCTCCTACTTACATAAATAAATATTCAGAACCTATATCGAAAGACACAGTGAGGAGAAAGGGGATAGAAAGGTGACATTTCATAGAAATACACATTGATTAAATTTTATTCTACCTATCGAGTTACTCATCCCTTTTCCCATCTATAAGGGGTCTTTTGTACACTGCATAACCGAGTGCTTCAGCAATTACAGTCGATTAATTTAATTTGTTACGTGTCAATATTTTACTTTCAGACTAGTGGCAAGAAATGGATTGGTTACTGGAAAGACGGAAGATCTATGAAAGCACATACATCTTGGGCGAGTAAAAGGATTCTCGTCACTTACACTCCAACAAATAAACAGGTATAATATCCTTACATCTACATTTGAGTGACAATAAAAGGATATGGAGTAAATGCGCAGGCGACAAAGTCTCTACAAACCAAGCAATGGTACAACACTTTTATTGCTGTTACCCATCAGTATAAAGTTAACATGTAGGACTACCATGTACACATCGAAATAAAAACTCAAAGAAGTGTAGTAGGTATAAATTCTGCATCAGTGCTTCCATTTTGCCGAAATACAATTAGAACAGTTTTCAAAATTACGTAAAAGAATAAGAAAAAAAACTTACAAACATGATGTTTAATCATATTACAACAATAATTGTCTGCATGTCTTGCAACAATAGGTAATATGTAATACCATTTTCCCATTGATCTGAAATTTACAGTTTTATTCATATTTACATGTAGCAATATATTTTTATAGCTGAAGCAGATCAATTTGTGCTTTTGTGATGTTTGATACATGCATTATGTAATCAATCAAATTGCATGTAAATGACGTAATCGGAATTACCATAGTTATCCGATGTGAATCATAACACAAGCTTTGTTTTTGAACTGACTCAGATTGATTTTCACTATGAATCACCAATGTTATAAGTCTTTATAATTTCGTCCATTGCAAGCAAATTAATAGAAGCCGAGACTAAACCAAGATTATGAGTGACAATTATCCACCAAATGTTCATCGTGTAGTATGTTTAGATTTCCAACAAGGAGAAATGACTAGGTTACCGCAAGCTATATTTTTATAAAGCCTAGGTGGCCTAGTGGTCTAGGGCGCTGTATATAGTGCAGGTGGTGTTGCCATATATGGCAACAAAGCAGGACCTAGGGGTTCAAATCCAGCAGTAGACCTTGCAAAAACTTAAGATGATTTTCATCACTGTTGGCATTCGGAAACATATATTCTACCTTTGCAGCTCACCTTACCAACACATTATCGTTCATATTTTATAGAGATGCGTGCAACACTATTATCTCTAAACCAAGATTACGTCTTTTCATCGACAGAATAAAGAGAATAAAGATACCTCTGCAAACTAATTAATGAAGAAGGGTCATGGCTGAATAGAACATTAAATAAAGCAAGGAAAAACAATGGCATTACCAATGAACACAACATAACCACACAAAAAAATAGTCATATACAAATTCCACTTAAAAATTAAGCACTAACAGTGTGAACACCTCAAAATCCAGGTGTTAAAAGCTCCACTGGTAAAGAAAATTCCGTGTTTTAAAGTCAAATGACCAAAATGAAAGGTATAGGGATTAATGTACGTGGGACAAAGTCTCTAAAGATGTGTTGTTATATTAAGCAAATGGAACAACGCTTTTATTGTTATTCTTCATCTTGAAGTCACCACGAGGCCTTCAACAATGAGCAATAGTAAAATTCAAGACTGCCTCTAGCACCGGGTTAAGCGTAATACCGAACAATGCTACATCCATGTTCTCTTTATCCTGTGGATGACGGGCCGTTAACAAACATAACATATATATATGGAAAAATATAACTTTTTGTAACACTCTGTTACTCCGTAATAAACTCTAAATAACTGAGATAATATCAAAGTTGAGTAAATATGACATGCATGGCTATAATTGTGATTTGACGAATTTCCACTGTAAGAGATTTCTCAGTCCTCTCCACTTGGAGTTATCCATTTCGTCTTGTTCCGTTATCAGGAGCTCCAAACCCCTAAACTGTTCGTTATTAGCTCACCTGGCCTAAAAGGCCATGTGAGCTTTTGCCATCACTTTGCGTCCGTCGTCTGTCGTCCGTC
>MJUU01069970.1:204227-214669 GCA_002080025.1 Modiolus philippinarum
AAAGGAATAGAATTCATGCCACAATTCATGAACTCGGGGAGTTCTAAAGAGTACTCAATGCTGGGGATAAACGAAAGATAATACCTTGCCATCCCTAGAAAAGGTCCCAGTTTGGGTAATCACCAATCCGTAATATCCATCCCATATAAGGCAATAAATTTACACACGGATAGCCTACAATCGTTTAAATTTTTCAATTTATTTTCAACTTTTATGATTTATTTTTATGCGTCTTTTATGTATACCTTTATTAGCTTACGTTTCAAGATAAAATTACAATTACCTTTGAATGTTGTCAGCTAAGTAAACACTGGAAAATTAAGAATTTATATATGTGAAGTTTGCTTTTCATTTTATGACTCACTCTAGAACTTATTTGATACTTGGCTAAACTGTTCATATTTTCACTATGGCACGAAACTACGATACCCGGTGCATAAAATCACCCTTGTCTGCCCGTCTGTTAATGAGTGCAAAGAAGAGAGATAGAGTTGCAAATAAATGTAAATACAATGGACGTTTCTCTGCTATATATAATATCGTGTATCCTTATTTCACTAGTTAGTAATTTTATTTTTTTTTTATCATAATAAATTTCAAAGGTTATAAATCGTGATGTGCAAAACCTAACGTAACAGACGTAAAGCTGATAAAATCTGCAAGTTTAGAGCTGCCAAATGTGAAGCAAATGGATTAGATTTAACAAATAAGGCTAGATCAAAGGAAAAAGAACAAAAGATCAGAGGATATTTCAGAAAATTGCAGATTCTCATGCATTTTGCGCGAGACTTGGCACACCTGCAAGTTTCATTGACAATTCTGTCTATTTTGATGTTTTGAAAAGTCCTCAGGTACAGAAAGCATTTTTCAAAAGCTGACGTCTGATCACATTGTCACAATAACCTTCCATGGGGGTCTCAATGGGGGTACCTTTCCCGAAATCCCGGAAATTTTTTTTCTACACTTTCCCGTTACACTGGCGGGAAAATATTTTACAAAGACCCTTAAAGAGGCCGCTTTTTTCCGTTTCACGGCCTCAATTTTCGTCAGTTCCCGCTTCACGCCGGACAACCTTTCCCGTTTTCACGTGCACTTTTTTCCCACGATCCCGTTTCCTGCTTGCTTAAAAAGGTCAATCCCGCTTCCCGCTTAAACCCCATCGAGACCCACTTCCATAACCAAACCACAATACAGAAGCTCGGAAACAGTTCCCGTGCAGAAGAAAGGTAAACCTGATACCAGACTGCAATTGCAGTCGGGTTCACGCATTCGCTCATTTCAAGCGTAAACTTTTGATGTAAAAAGAGATCGGTTACTCGAAAGCAATCTGCGATTCATGGACATCATTTTTAAAGGTATTTGGATTAAAAATATGTAAGGTATAGTTTTGATGGAAACAAGCCGCAGTTTTTAGCAAAACTTTTTATTTATATTGTTTTGGTAGTAGATTTGATGTCAAATTATTGTTAATATTTGTAATTTGGAGAGAACCTCGCCAGCAAGCTCTAAATATTGTCTGATCCACTTGTGTATTTATCAATTATGGACTTTTTACGAGGTGAATATGTTATGTATAGACCTGCTAGGTTTATATTGATCGAGGACGAAGTCCGAGGTCAATATATTCCTAACAGGTCCATATTTTACATATTACAGAGTAAAAAGTCCATTATTTTTATATAGCATATGTATCTCATAACATTTTTTGTAGACTGGTAAAATTTGGTCACTACACAGGAATTTTATTCGAAACAGAAGCTATATTTGTTGGCGGATGTAGATCTGCCACCAACAAGAATGGTGGGTAATATGAGTGCTCATATGATAAATAAATGCTGGCATATCTGTAATATTTGCAAATTAAAAAAACAGTAAACAAACAAGCATCGTGTGTACGTAAAGTGTGCAATAAATAACATGACAACTGTTAAATAAATCTTTCGTTAATTTCAGTGCTTGCTCTGTAAAACACTTTAAATCACTTTACATATCCCCTATTAATTTGTAAAGCATTTTCCAAGATTTTTAAAAATATTTACTTCACAAGTCCTTTCTTAGTAAAAAAAACTATAGCCTGTAAGTCCAACTAAACAAATATAGTCAATTTAACTAAAAATAGAGACAAAGCGTCAATATACTTAAAAATAGAAACATAGCGTCAATATACGTAAAATTAGAAACAACAGTGGCGAATTTGGGGGGGGGGGCTTAGGTTGGAAAATATTAAAAATTCCTAGGGTTTTTAAAAAATATGGGTCCCCCTTAGCAAAAAGTCTGGATCCGCCACTGAACAACACTTAAAATACACTGAATATTCTTAAAATCACGTGAACGTTTAAGCCAATAAAATTGATAGGAACTTTTACCATATGTAATATTTTTGTATATGCTTAAAATATACTTAACACCAGTAATTGTATGATGTAAATTGTTATATGTTTTGTTTTCAGTTTTACGACTGACCTATGTCGAATCAGCTGTGCTGAACAGGATCGGATACCGGAAATCACAACGTGTACCACTGTCGCATGTCAGGTCACCATGGACCACTGCACCATGACCCAATAGAAATAGGATATCCACTAGAAATAGGGTATTCAACAAAAAATTGGTTTGCAAAAAGACACCTTATGAAAAGGTTTAGTATTACAGATGGACTGACACGGAGTCGTACATAACGGGGATTTTTCAAATCTATTTCGTATTTTCTACACATATTGAATATATAGTCAAAATTTCTCTTTATGAGAAATGTGGTAATTTGTCATTCCTTACAACCTTTTAAAAACTGTCTGGGTCAGATATATAACATCTAAATTATAATATTTCTTTCTTATTTAGTGGAAAAGTGTGTAATATCATACACAATAGGTCATATTCACTGCGATATTTGAGATGTAAAAATGTCTTCTGTTTGATCCAATGTTATGTATCATACCAAGAAAAAACTTGGCCATTCAAACTACTAGACCACATCAAAGACCTGACGCGTTGATCGAAATAAGATACCCAAACGGGATGTCATATACCTATTTTATAATAGGCCGTTTTTTATTATTTATGTGTTTTTTTTAAATGTTATACTAAATATTAATTTATATCATAGTATGTATAATGATGTATATATGTATTTAATGTATGAATGCAAATTGACCTGAATAAAGCTATCTTTCTATCCATAATGCATTTGCGGGATCGCTCATTATTTTAGCCAAACAAGGAGTAATCTGGTACAAAACTGGTTCCAAGACGCTGATAGACGAATATAGTAATTTCTTCATTTCCATTCAAGTTTCGTTTTTTGTGGGTTGGAAATGATCCTCGTGGATTTCTTTGTCGGTTGAAAACGATTTTTTACACATATGTTGAATAACAACGTAAGATTCGTTGGTAGAAAACTTCTGTCCCTTGCTCCAACGTTGGATGATGTCATTTTTTCCTCCGGTCGACCCCAGATGACCTCATCTAAATGACGAGTCAAATCCGGATTGGAAACGATGCGTAACCCATGTATACATGGATTTATAAACATTGACAGAAGACGAGGTCAATGTACTCTGATCAAGTCTATAAATCCATGTATTGATCGAACTTGACATACTATAATTGTTTTATTGTTTTTCGACATTATCCTCGTTTAAATTAGCGTGTTAGCATACAAAGTGTTTTTTAATCCGACTTTCCAAATATAGAACGTCATGTACTATTTGTGGAAATGCCAGGTTTACAAGATATTTTCAGAACGTCATGTGACGTCAAATGAACCAATCACAATACACAAATAAATGTTTATTTGTGATACAAATAAATTATTTTCTGGTATTAAAAAAAATCGTTTTTTTATATCGAACATTTGATATCAAATATTCATTGTTTCCTGATACTTAAAATCTGATTTTTTGGTATCAAAATATATTTTCTGTTATTATCTTATGATATCACAATGATGTATTTGTGCTCTGTGATCTGTGATGAAAAACGAGTAACATTATCACAAAGTTACTTGTATTAAGAATGAATTCTCAAAACGATGCTAAAACCACAAGACCTAGATGCCAGAATACTTTTCATACAAATGAAAATGAATTTATTTCACCTTTCTTAGTTTTAGCTCACCCGGCCTAAAAGACCATTTGAGCTTTCGTCATCCGTCGTCCTACGTCCGTCCGTCAACTATTTCAAAAATCTGTTGGATCAAATATAACCAAAATTTGCCTGAACCTTTACCAGAACATCAAAAATCTATCATAGTAAAAATGATCAGTGTAGTAAGATCTACCTTCTCTGCAATCTTAAAGAAATAAGAACATCTTGGGGTTATTGCCCTTTTCCGTAAAATTTTCAAAATTTATTTTTTTATAAGTAAATCTGTAACAGATGGAGGTCTATTTTAATTGAAAAATGTTCAGCATAACAAGATCTACCCACGTGGAAATTTTGAAGAAAATGTAATAAATAAATGTAAATACCCATGTAGGTGTAGTTGCCCTTTATTTGTCAAATTTTCGTATTTTTATATGATTTTTATTATATTTCAAAAACGATTTGAGGTTAAGTCTGAATTGCAAAAGTGAAGTTTATCAAGAATAAAAATATTTACATATGCTCAACAGCTTTGAATCTCATCCATGATGGTCGCCATCGGGGAACATAGTGCCCGTATGAGAAAATTTTGTAAACCGTTACTGCTTGAAAACTGTTTAATATATCAAGTTGATATTAACTAGGCATGGTAGTATCATGGTCATTAAATATAGAATTTAGTACCGATTATAAATCCAAGATGACCACCACTGCTGATCTTATTTCAATATATGATCCTATGGGAAAATGTTATTGCTAATTCTTGAAAACTTTCATATATCAAGCTGATATCAACTAGGCATGGTAGGATACTGGTCATCTACCAAATTTTATGTATTGTAGTGATCACAAATCCAAAATGGCTTTGAAATAGGAAACATAGTTTAACATAGAATCCAATGAGAAAATATTCTTTAAACTGATTCTTATTTATCAAGTTGGTATTGACTAGGCATGGAACTATGATGGACATTAAACAAATATATCATTTTAGTACTAATCATAACTCAAAGATGACTGCCACTGTAGATCTTGATTTAATATTGGACCCTATGGGAAAATGTTATAAATGGCTAATTCTTGAGAATCATTTCATATATCAGGTTGATATTAACTAGGCATGATGACATGATGATCATCTACCGAATTTTGCATATCTAAACCAATCACAATTCCAAAATGGCTGCCATTGGGAACATAATTTAACATAGGCCCCTATGAGAATTGTTGTGAATTGTCAATTCCCGAAAACTGTTTCATACATCAAGTTGATATTGACTAGGTATGATGGTCATTCAACAAATGCGTGATTTTTGTACCTTTCATAACTCCTAGATGGCAACAACTGCATACCATTATATTAGATAGTTTAACATTGGACCCAATTGTAAAATGTTGTAAATTGTTATTTCTTAAAAAAAAACGTTTTATATATTACATCAGATTAATCATTAAACCCGGTTGGAAATCTCAGAAGCCACCAGGTGAGCTATGTAAGCTCACATGGGAGTGATACAAGCTCAAATGTGAGCCTCTTTTTTTATTAAAATTTATCTTTTATGCTCTTGCATTGGGAGGATACGCTAGAATACCGATAAGATACATATATACTGTATCCAGAGCCAGAAGGACATTTGAAATTTGTAATCATCAGTTTTTTATTCATTAATCTATACTCAATTATCGTACATGTATTTTTCGCGATGTTTTTTTTTTTTTTTTGTAATAAATATACGGAGGGTTTACAAGATATGTTTCTTTGCACCAACCGGTGATGTATTTTTGCGGGAACAATTTTTAATGATTTAACTGCCAATCAGAAAAAATATGAAATAATATCTCATAACTATGAGATATTAGCTCATAAGTATGAGATATTATCTCATAAATATGATATGCTATTTCATAATCACAGATATTATCTCACAATTACAAGATTTTTTCTTCATATGGTAGCAACACTCTTCCCTGTTCTCGGACGTTTGCATTTGGAACATGTGGCAGCAATACTTTTTAGTAATCTCGTAGGTTTGCCTATGGAACATATTTTACGAAAGGATATGGAGTAAATGAACATGAGAACATAACGCATATGTTTACTCCAAATGTCTACCTCTTCTGATAATATAAACGGCATCTCAGTCCTTCTGCAGACAATTATACTATAAATCTATACGTAATAGCTATTATCAACTCTCTTAGCAAACAGAGACTATAAATCCATTGATTGACAGGCTAAATAAGGAAACCAACATTGCCATAAATTGTAAAACTTTACGTCCAGGTACTAATTATTATTAGTTTTTTTTTTATGGCAGCAAAATTAATCCAAAGAAACAATTATTTTTTCAAGAATTAGTGATCAGATGTCTGACTGACTTGACGGTCATTACAAATAATAGTAGACAACCTCCTTCGCTACCCATAGACGTGTGTAGGGATTAAATTGTATACAATTGTCTTTAATCTAAAGTGCAAAGTGATAAAGTATATACAAGTTAAATCCAACAGACTATATATGGAGTTCATTTCGTTTTTGACTTAAACTTTCACCGTTTTTTCTCTTAGTTGTAAGTAAGAGCATCATCAAGACGAAAAAAAAACAATAAAAACCGTTGACTAAATTCTAAACCAATTTATATAACAGAATTGCTTGAATGATTTACATGTTAGAATTAGATCTATACAATTTCAATAATCTAAAGGATGCTGAGTTAAAGGCAAATGGACAAATTCGGATATTCCACTTCTGACATCGTAAATGACGTTGCGCATTCTCAGCGTCCTCGCAAAACACGTCGGTTTGACCAATCAAGAACGATCAGAACTTTTTAATAATAATAATAATATAATACATGTAATAATAAAATCTTAATTTAAAGAGGGTAACCCAATAGACCTTATCCGACCTATGGTATTAGGATTTACCAGACTACTTTTCAATACGTCACAGTATAGAAAACGTCACGTCATAGAACCTAAAACGTCATGAAGTTGGTCACATGGGGCGGACACGTTTGTGACGTAGGGCGGACAAACAACCACTGGTGAATCTGAATACCAGAACTCGGATATGGTCTATTAGACATTGTCTAATTTTCATTGGGCCCTCTAAACATCAATAAACATATATATAACAAGACTGCTACGCGTAGCTATGTCCCCCGCCGCCGCAGTAAAGTCGATAAAGTCTCATAACTCAAGTAAAATTTTGCGAATCAAAATGGCGGCAGGATATGATCAACTGCATTAGGTGGCAAACAGCCAAGCAAAATTTCAGCAAAATCCCTTAATTGGATTTTGGGGAGATGTGTCCACAAAGTCTTCCTATGTTGTAGAATGCATTAAGTCGATAAAGTCCCATAACTCCCGTAAAATTTGTCGACTCAAAATGGCGGCATAATATGATCAAGTACATATGGTGACAAATATTCAAATAAAATTTCAGCATAATCCGTTCAGTGGTTTCCTAGAAGTTGCGCCCACAAAGTGTTCCTAAGCTGTAGCATGCATTAAGTCGATCAAGTCCCAGAACTCTTGTAAAATTTGTCAAATCAAAATGGCGATGCAACATGATCTAGTACTAATAGTGACTAACAATCCTGTAAAATTTGAATGAATTCTGAGCATCAGTTTCTGAGGAGTTGCGTCAACAAGACTTGCCTATGTATAACAATGTGGAAATAATCAAAGTCTCATAACTCCCACAAAATTTGAAGAATCAAAATGGCGATGCGATATGATCTAGTACTAATAGTGACTAACAATACTGTAAAATTTGAAAATAAATTCTGGGCAGCGGTTTCTGAGGAGTTGCGTCCACAAGATTTGCCATTCTATAACAATGTGGAAATAATCAAAGTCCCATAACTCCCACAAAATTTGACGAATCAAAATGGCGATGCGATATGATCTAGTACTAATAGTGACTAACAATCCTGTAAAATTTGAATGAATTCTGACCAGCGGTTTCCGAGGAGTTGCACCCACAAAAAACGTGACACACGGACGCGCGGACTCACAGACACACGGACGCAGAGCATTTCTATGTCCCTCCGTCGCGTTGCGGCGGGGGACAACAATATTAAGTATGACATACATATAAAAAAACAATAATAAATATATAAATAATCAGTTGGTAATTTGTTCCATAATGTATAAGCAGAATAATGAAATGATTTTTTTTGTAAAAAAAAATGTATTTGGTCTCGGTATAAACAAATTGTTTTTTTTTTTGGGGGGGGGGTGATGGAGATCTTAAGCTGTAAGTATTAATAATGTCATTTTCGGTCTCAAATAATCAGGTACCATGTCATTAACAATTTTGTATATTAGAATAGCTTTCTGATATTTAACCCGGCCTGTACAAGGGAGCCATTGCAAAGAAGTGAACATAAATTGTGAGGATAATGAAATGCCACATTCAAGAATAATCCTTGCAGCTCTATATTCTATCTGCGAATCTTATTTAGTTAACTTCCACCAAACAGGGCGTCAGAAATCAGTGCAAGACAAAATGTATGCGTTGTAAAATAATAGTCTAATATGTGTTGGCAAATATGAATTTAATTTATAAAGAAGGGATATCTTTGAGGATATTGTTTTACAAACTTTATTAACCTGGTCTTCCAAATTTAAATTTTTGTTAGTTATGATACCAAATAACTTATATGAGTGAACCTTTTCATTAACAAACATGTAATCATCACCAATTTCCATCTCTTAATCATTCGTATTAACTATGACGATCCCATCATGCCGTTGCATTTCTGAATGGTTCCGTCCATTCATCTGTGAATTTGCGGACAGTGCCCACTGATCCAATAACTAAATACCGAATTTCCGATAGTGCCATTGTTTTTGGCTTACCGTCTTTTGACTGACGGTTCTCACTTACATACTTTGGGCCAGTTGTCTTATACCGATCGATGTATATTTAGCTAGGCTATGGAATAGCCTAGCTATATAGATAGTTCTTGGGGGAAAGTGAGGAGTACGCTTGCGTAGTGAGGAGAACGCATGCACAGAAGACTATTGACCAATAGGAATTTAAGATTCTCGAAAATCAAAATGGCGTCCAGTTTCGTCCTGATAAAACGGGGCGGGGTTTATTTATTTCTGTTTCCTTGTGGAAGTTGAAAAGTATTATAAACATTTACTATAGGTGGTACTGGGAACAGGTTTGTAGAGGATGATGGGATTGGTATTGCAATATCGCTTAGCCAGATTTATAAATATAGATATGATAAAAAGAACAGTAATGTATAAATTTAAAACCAGAAGTTAAAAATAAAGATGAGGTATTGTGCAATAATCAATAATATACAAATACTTTAAAAGACTTTTCAATTGTGTTAAACAAAGCGTGATTGTAGTTTTTGGAGAACGAAAGGTGGAAAGAGATAGAATTGCGTTTTTTGCGGAAGAATAAAGAGCTACCGGTGTTTATTTGTGTGTGCTGTAAAAGGTTTATGTTTCGAAGCCAAGTTCATCATGAGCCACCACACCCTTGTCAATCAAACACGCAATTTTCTATCCAAGGCTATTCCATAGCCTAGCGTATCGTTTTTATTTCATAAAAACCATTATCCGATTTATATCATCCACTTATGTTTATAAAGTCCCCTCGTGTTTTCTAGTTAGACTTTGGATGACTTGCCAGAAGAACTAGGTTGTATCATATCTATCTTTATCTTCTCGATCTATATATCAACTCCATATTTGGTCATACGCGTAATGCTACAAACGATTTGTTTCTGTGATATATCTGATATATATATATGGCTTTTGTATTGATTTCTTCAGAAAATAAGTATAATCCATTCCTTTTATTCATAATCAATTTCGTATATCAAAAACCATATTGATATACATAATGTCATTCAATATTTGTAGAATATTGGTTGTCTACAATATTTCCGTGCATGGTTCATACAGGGGCAAGAGGGGTTACATCAATGTTCCGAAAAACAGTCAACAGTATTTAAACCCATGATAACAGTCACAAAACAAGTAATACTTGTTATGGTTAACAGCAAACAGTGCTTTTTATTTCCCTTTAACAGTTAACACAAAGTTACAGACAACACCAAATGGTCCAGAAGCAGTTGACAACTGAATTTCTGCACCAAAAGCATTTAACACCAGCTTTTAAAGCCGAAGACGGATCATCTTCTAGAAATATACGTATTTCCATTAATCTCATTGACCTCCCCATACCCTTTGTCACCATATTTCACTTTTAACCCCACATACGTCTTCTTAACTTTAGACTTTCAAAAAACAAAAAAAGTCTGTTAAAGATCAGAAATCATTTTTACAGTTTCCAAATATGACATTTAGTGTTGGAAAGCTTCTGT
>MJUU01069971.1:6346-53117 GCA_002080025.1 Modiolus philippinarum
TTTTTTTCTTCATTAGTGTTTTTCTAGTGCAGTACACTTGTGAATTGTGGCTTGTGGTTGTAGTTTTCGGCCATTTTAGGTGTTTACTTTTTATCTTTTGCTTGTAATGTGTTGAAAATATTAAATAACAAAATACCAAAGTTACCGATGACACACATTCACAGTAAAAGTATGTAAAGATTTAAACAAATAAAAGATAAAGTGTAAAATTTTGAAAACATTCAATGGATCAATATTGTAATTTCATAAGAGCAAAAAAAATTGATATATATAAATCTGACTGCTTGAATTTATTGCTTTGATAAGTTGAATTATTTTGTCGTAAATAGTTCTACAAGAAAAAAAGTAGTGCAAAACTCGTTCCTATGGTCAGCAACGTCAATTTAGTTAAATCATGAGGCACAATTGCATAGAATACACTCACATCGATTGCCACTGTTGAGTGTTAACTATGTATTGTTCTTATGTGATTGATTGATTAGTTAGAGTTTAACGTCCAGTGAGCAATATTTCAGCTATATCAGGACGAGAACAAGTTAATCAATTCAAAAAAATATGTAAGAGACGAAAGAAACAAAGGTGGAAGGGATAACCGGGACAACGAGTTCTTGTGTGCACAATTCTACATCGCCTCAACTTTTTTAGAGGAACGCATGAGCCTTAAAGCGTCTGGTTCTATTCCGTGCATTAAATTCTAATTGTCATTCAATAGGCTAAAATATGTATACCAATCAATTCTTCATGTCTATATATATCACTTGGCTATCTTCCGACCTAACAAAAAATGGAAGACTTATTTCGGGTTCCGGCTATTTACATTTGCTCTCTATCAGCGTTTTCACATCTTTCGGTTCATGGATTTCCAAATGTTTTGATTTTTTTATATGCACTGATCAGACATAATTTGTCGAAATGCGCATATGGAAAACCTAAATTTACAGAAACCTCGGTATATTGTTATTACAGCATTTCATTAGAACATGCTTTTCTGTCAAATGGTAAAAAAATCGCAAATAATTAATAGTAACAGAACTTGCACTGTTGCATTCAATTGTAACCGTAAACGCAAGTAAATTATGTTTATTGTTTGCAGACAACTTCAGGCATGAAAATGTTGTATTTTTTATGAGATGTCTGACTCAGTTTTTAATCATTAGATAAGTATTTTGATCATGACAGTCCATTTTATTTATCAAGAAAGCTTGAATAATATTTTGTCACCTGTTTAATGTGTTCCTGCAAAGATATATTCACGTTTCCACTGAAGTGAGTGAGAACCGAACCGTCAGTCCTAANAAGGACAATGGCAATGTTGGAAAAACAAAGAAACACATAAAGAAGACATAACATGAGAACGGAGAAAAGAAAATGAAGACACGCACAGACACAAAAATGAACAGCACGGACCCATTAAAAAACCATGGGTGAGATCAGGTGCACCGGTAGAGTAAGCATCTCCTGTTTCTAATTAGACACCCGCCGTGTTAAACATGTCTACTCCGGTAGTAAAGTCAAATCCAGAAGAAAGAAACAAACTTTTTGTGGCAAAGAGAAAGACCTGTTGTCATTTTGGAAACAAATATCCCATAGCGGTCCACAAGATCGCGATGTCGACCGTAAAATTTCTGTATTGATGACCAAGTTACGGGCAACATACCCTTGCTTAAGTAGCCTATTTGTAAGCAACCGAGCTCTATCAAGGTAGTCACTGTATCGACCACAGAACCTTGAGAAGCGAATGATTTAAAATTGGATTTTCAGTGAACAAGAGGGGTGGGTGGGCTGGTCTTCTATGATATTTTCCTTTTGAAAAATTGTTAAACTAGTGTGATGCTGCTCGTTTATGATTAATTCAAACTTATAAGGGACGAGAAATATGTATCTCTTGAACAATTAACAAGCTCAATAACTGAATTTTACCTTGAAGTGTGGGAATGTCGTTTGACTTTACAAGTTGTGGAATGTGCATGTATGTTAGATTACTGAAATGTTACCTTATTGTTACAATTTAGAGAACAATTCAACAGAAGAAAAGAAAATAGGGGAAAAACCCCAATCCACAAGAAATTTACAACATATCATATTGTTCTTTTACAAAGCTTAGTAATAAAGTCGTTATTGAATATTATTTTTCATATTATTCACGGATGTGTCCTCGGACGGTGGTATTGGAGCTCGGCGTTGCCTCGCCTAAATATAAATACGATTATCATTGGGCAGAAGGAAGTTCAAATATAAAAAATGTCATTCTAGTTGCATATTTTACAGGCATTTTCAGGATATCAAATACTGGTAATGTGATCCTAGAATTTCATATTATATGAAATACTGAATATTTTGTCATTTAGTCCCTTAGAAAATACCCTGTTCTTAAATGTTTTGGAGTGAAATATATGGTTTGCCAGTTAATTTTGTTTTGTTTTCTATTTGTTTCGTGTGTATTTAATCAAAATCCTTCTATTATTTATTTAATACCACAATTTGTCTCTCCTGCAAGGTGCAGTTTAAAAAAAATAAATAAATTCATTTGCGAGAAATGTATGTTTTCTATATATATATAAATATCAGTTATGGTTAATTTGTTGTGGACCACTGTGGGATATCTGGTTTCCAGATTGGACATGCTCAAAACGGCAAGTGTTTTATAAGAAGCAGGAGGTGCGTACTCTACCGATGCACCTGATCTCACCCATGGTTTTCATTGGGTCCGTGTTGTCTTGTGTCTTTGTGTCTTCATTTTTCTTTTCTGTTCCGTACTCATGTTGTGTCGTCTCCGTTTCTTTGTTGTTTCCGATGTTGCCATTGTCCTTGGATTTTTTGTTTTGGATTGACTGTTCGGTCCTCACTGTGGTAATTTCTCACATGAACACAAAACAGTACTTTCAGATTTCGACATTATTGTTTGTGTATTTTCCAAATGTTTTTCTGACAATTTTGTTTATAGTCTCCACATGCCAATATTTTATTTTGCCAAGTTTTCTTGCAATTGATTAAAATGATAGTAATTTAGTAAGTGCATTGTTGTTGGTATTTTTTCCTTTTTTGTTTTTATTTATTTATTTATTTTATTTGCATTTGTTTTGTTTTTTTTTTGTCTTTTATTAGTCTTTGTGTCAGGCAACGGATGGCAGCGGTTCTAAGAACACTTTGCAAGTTAGGTTTTATGTTTGTTGACGCCCTGCATACAAAGAAAAAAAACGTTCTTCGACATCTAGTAAAGAATCTCTGTGCTAGGGGCCGTCAAGAAATTACTTTGAGCTCTGAGCAAAGTTGAATGTTTAGGGCCTCATGGTAACCTCATGTTATATGTAGAATTGTTTGATGTACAAAGTGTCGCTAGAGACTTTGTTTCTTATCAATTTACTCTATATCCTATCGTGGTTTATTGAAGAATGTGGCCATTTAAATCAGATTATGAAAAGGACTCAATCAATAAAAAAGGGGTGATAAAATATCATTTTAATCCTATTTATATTTGAGGTTAATTTTTATACCTCCTTTCCAATTAAGCTGGTTAAAAAACACTGAAATGAATTGCAAAAGCAGAAAAATATTATAGGATTAAACACCGTTTTAAAGGAATTTATTGGAGTATAAACGGGACCAATTCACTCACAAACAAATAAAAGTCCGAAGGACTTTTATGATATGTTTGTGAGTGACTTGGTCCCGGAGATACTGGGTCCTATTTCTATATTCCGGGGTTCCCTCGGGGTCCTCTGTTAGGATGGCTCATACTCCAAGCTCAGAGGATGATGCGGGCCTATTCTTCAGCCGGGACCGCGCACGGCGGAAAACCGGGAGTGACATCAGGTGCTCCGGAAGGGTAAGCATATCCTGCCCCGCTAACGACACCCGTCATGTCACACTATCAGTTAGGCATATATTGTTTTGAAAGATCTGATTGGAGGCGGATAGGTTAATGTTTTTTTCTAACCCTTAGACAAAACCAATTAAAATCCATGGCACATGTTACTTCTCTAAACCCAAAACAGCACCAAGGTAAAATTTTGAAAAGCTTTTGCAAATCTCTATTGTATTCAAACATTCACAAGGACAAATCAGAAGTACAAACATCACTCACGAAGACAAAACTAAAATTATACAGTATAATATACAAGACAACACGGAAAACTAAAGCACTGATTGATTGATTGATTGAATATTGTTTAACGTCTACTCAGCAATATTTCAGCTATATCAAGACGAGAACAAGTTTGTTAATAAATAATCACCTTGGAGTATGGAAAGGGCCATGGGACGGGAAATTCTGACTGCCACTGGAAAAGTAGGGTGAAATCGTCAAGGGCGGGGAATTTAGCCTTGTAGCCGATCACCTACGGACCACCCCAAAAAGAGCTTGCTACAAGGGTTCTTTAACGTGCAAGGAAGCGTGGCATTTCTTCCAATACGTGGACCTGAGTTTACATCCCATCCGAAAGATGGGTTGTGTATTTATTAATCCCGCACAACCACGGAATGGGTCCTATTTCTATATCCCGGGACCCACGGGGGTCAGCCTCCGTTTAGGAGGGGTCACACCCCGTAAGCCGGAGATACTAGGTCCTATTTCTATATTCCGGGGTTCCCTCGGGGTCCTCTGTTAGGAAGGCTCATACTCCAAGCTCAGAGGATGCTGCGGGCCTATTCATAAGCCGGGACATGTTACTTCTCTAAACCCCAAACAGCACCAAGGTAAAATTTTGAAAAGCTTTTGCAAATCTCTATTGTATTCAAACATTTACAAGGACAAATCAGAAGTACAAACATAACTCACGAAGACAAAACTAAAATTATACAGTATAATATACAAGACAACACAGAAAACTAAAGCACTGACAGTGTGAACTCCCATGAAAACCGGGAGTGACATCAGGTGCTCCGGATGGGTAAGCATGTCCTGCTTCGCTAGCGGCACCCGTCACACTATGAGTGAGTCAATCCAGGGTGGAGTCAAATCCGTGAAGACGTGAAATCTAGCTGAAAATGTCCGTTTTCATTTGGGACACAGACACGTCATATAGGTGGATGATGTCATGGTGACGGTCATAGAATTTCTGAAGGAAAGTACCAAAGGCTGAACAAATCCCTGACTAAGCAGCTTTTGGGACAGTGTTTTTGCTCTAATTAAAAAGTCACTGTATAAACTGCATTCCCGACAGTAACGAATTAACTGTGAAATGTACACTCCATAGGCTGGAGAGGTAGGTTTATTGCTGCTCAAAAAGGGAAAGTTCACAATTGGGAAGTTAAAATCATCACATTTGTCATACAGCTTAGATTTTAAACGCCCATTTTCGTCAATGTAAATTAAAAGATCTAAATACGAAGCTGAAGTAGGTGTATCAGTAGGTGTATCACTCTTTAATTTCAAGCTCATTTGGATAGATCTGGTGTAAATATTCCTTGAATTTTGGATTATTAAGAGAAAGTACATCGTCTATGTAGCGGAAGCTGAAATTAAAGGTCTGGGCTAAATGTTTTTTGTTTTTTTCTGTGTAAGCCATTGTTATAACTTCGCCTCGTACGAAAAAAGGAAGAGATCAGCTAAAAGTGGCGCACAGTTAGTTCGGATGGGAATCCCGATTGTCTGTTGAAAAACACGGCCTCCAAATTCGACAAAAATATTATCTCTTAAAAATTCTAACATCTTGATTACGTCCTTCTCAGTGTACTTCTTGTTTGACTCAGTGTGGTTCTTTACAAAATGTTCTGTCTTTCCCTACCACTAAACAAGTGTATCTCCGTTTTTAGCGCAGAAACATTGATGTATCAAATCCGAAATTACTGTTTTCAATCTATTGTGTGGCAGGGTAGTATAAAGAGTAGAAAAGTCAAAGGTTTGTATGCTGTGGCAATGGGTAAGACTGCTAGAGGATAGCTGTTCGAGAAGATCTTTAGAATTTTTTAGAATCCACATCTGATTGACGCCGCTCGTACGTGGAGAAGACTTTATCACAGTAACTTTTCAGGCCATCTCTGACTGCGGTCAATAAAGTAGTAAGGAGCGTAGAAAGTGGCTTAGTGGTGCATCTGGAAGACCCCGCAATGAATCTCTGTTTGTATGGGTTCTTATGAAGTTTAGAGACCCAGTAGATGTAGGGAAGCTGATTGTTATCATCATCCGCTTTGATGCCAAAGGTTGCTAAAACAGAGTTGCGATTTTCAATACTCTCCTCCCTTGATAGTGTAGTGGGAGTATAAGTAGGGTTTCCTGATGAACTGTCAATTCCCATCTCCTTAACCAGACAGTCAAGATAGTGTTTCTTACACACGAACAGTATGTTGTTAGAAGCTTTTTGCAGGGACAATGACGTAATTTTCATGGAGGTTGTACATAGTTTTTCTAACGAGGGGATCTTCAAATATACTGGGATTTCTGGATTTCATTGATGTTTTCAAACGCCGAATACGATTAACAATTTACGACTTAATGAACCTGATCCAGTCGGACAGCGTCTCGACATCTTCTTTCTCTTTCTTTACCCACAATTTAGAAATTATTAACAGATTAGTACCAAATATTCGATTTGATTTTAACAAGTCCAACAATGAGAAAAAGAAATTAAAATTGACAGGTAATAGGCTTCCTGGTTCGGAAAGACTGTTGTTGTCGGAAGTTTATGCAGATTTTACAAAAGTTATGCTTCTGATTTTTTATTCTAAGGAGTGACTTTAGTATCACCCAAGGCTTGCATGTGAAACCGAACATTGTAACTTTATAATAAACATGACTATGTAGATATGCCAAGATGCGTTACAATACTTCAAGACGTATATGGAATTGATATATCTCTCAGCGCAGCTTATACAGACAGAGAAAATTATAGATACAAAACTAAACAAGCTGTACGAAATCTCATAGGAAAGGGCGTGACACCAAATATTTCTTTAAGAGAGTTAACAAAAGATGGTGCAGCAAATGAAACTTCTTTTAATGATCACTACGCTCAAACGGATGTCAACTATGCACTTGAAGGTTTTGCAAGTAAAGCAATTATACACTATGAACCAAAAAAAAATGATTGTCCTTACCAGTGACAGTCATTTTTCGACTGTCAGAGACTGCTGAAAACTGAAAAAAGACTGTGAAATTTACTGCATTTGTTTACTAGAGACTTCCATTGACACTGACAGTCGTTGACAGAATTTTACTATGTCTGCCCATGACTGTGTCGGACTGCTGGTGACACTGACACGCGATCTTAGACTTTATGAAAATTCAACTGGACTGTCAATGTCCGTGGACATCGCTCACAGTCAAGGACAAACACTTTTAAATCTCATCTGTCTGACAGTGACTGTCAACTTCACATACAAGACATTGGCAAACATTTTAAACAGTTACATAGACTGACATTGACTGTCATTGTCTGTTGCAGATATAGACAAATGTTCTCTGTCTTTACCTTATCTGACATTGACTGTCACCATTGTTCACAGACATGGACAGATATTCTACAATTATTGCTGGTTTGGTAGTAAATTTCATCATATTTGTACATCTTTTACAACAAAGGCAAGCTGTTAGTTTTCTTTTCCAATCATTAGCGAATCTAAGTGATTCAACTCAAGAATAGAAATACTGGAATTCGTGACAATATTTACTAGTTCTCTTCTGTTATTTTACACAAAATAAAATGAATATTGAGTGAATAAAAAGTGAAATTGTACATTACGAATGTCCTTTTGTAAAGAAAATATACGCATGTGCTAAAATATTGTTGGAATTAGAACATATCTTTGTTTCCAAAGCGAAAGAAGAGTCATATTGGAATTGGGTATCGTGGTATTGAATCTAGAGTATCAATACATATCTTCATCTGATTATTGCTAAAATTTCAGAATCAAAACCACCTAAATATTTGATATTATATGATTTTGTATGGAAAAGTCAGATAAAGGACAAACAAATGTATTTTGCTACATGAAAATGACTTTTGTTTCATTTAACAGGGATGAACATTAGAAGTATTGCCAAAGTGGCTACCTGGGCCCTTGGAAAATAGAAAACAGAATTCAGAAGCCCATCCAACATTTTACAAATTCAGAAGGATGATAAGTGCATTGTATCAATATATGATATGATATTTTATTGACGATACTCATCCCTACTATTTAACGAAGTCATATATATTTTATCAAAGGTTATGAAGTAAATGGTTCATTTCTTTACAAGAATGTCAAGGAAAGAACACATATCGTCAAGAAAACTACACAAATGCCGGGTTTGGTATAATTGCTATCTCTATAAACATGATATAGGTCAGTTGAAATACAGAATGATGTACTAGTATTTTTCCATATAAGAATTTAAATAATTTATGGAAGCCATGGTGTGTATATATATATATAGAGTACTAGTTGATTATAAAATTTCTCACATCGAGTTAAATAAATTTTGCAAATGTTTGAACGCGAGGCTAGCCGAGCTTTTAAACATTTGAAAATTTATTTAAAGAGATGTGAGAAATTTAAAAATTAACGTGTTTAAGTTTTGGAAACTGTTTCTCTAATGACTGGGCGAAAAATACCGAGGATTGTATTCCGAATAAATTTGGCGGGAAATGTCATGAAACTTGTTCTGTCTAGAGAGGAGAACAAATGTTTCCACACTGTTCAGGAAATGTGAAAACTGGATGGAAAGTAGAGAATATTTTACCATGGTCGAACGTTGATTCCGCAAATTTAACTTCTCGTTGCCACTCAGGGTAAAATTACAGCAAATAAAAGATTTTGCCCCTGGTGAAATATGGAATATGATATGGCTTCCGTAAGTAAATTCTTAATTTAGAAATGTAATTGCATTAGGGCATTTCATTGTTAACAATACTTTCAATTAGTATGAATTTTTGGAAGTACACTGAACTTTGTTGAAGTTCTGACATTGGAATATAATAAAAGCGAAAACAAAAGAAATTTTTTTTTGCCCTGTGGTATTTCATTTTTTTCCAAAACATAGTAGTTGTGTTGAAATAAGCTGCAAAATTGTCCCTTTTTTGACTTTACATGTGCCCCAAAGATTTTTCAAAATGGGGGGTGGGTAAAATGAGGATTAGGAAATAGGACTTTATTTCACAGGACACTTTTGTCATGACAAAGGGATAATTAGAAGCAACAGTTTGTGACAGTTTATATTTTTTTATCATATTTATGTGTTAAAGCAAGCACTATGTAATCAAATGTTGAAAGAGACAAAAATATTGTGCATTTTCATTTGTGACAATGTATATCTTTTTTAGGATTCTGTGTTAAGAAAACACAATGTCGTTAAACGTGGAAAGAGACAGACACACTGTGTATGTTAACAAAGGAACAATCAATGTGATAACAATGAATCAGTCACAACATTGTACCATTGACCCATTGAGAAGGACAGGTGGGGCACATATATTGAATAGGCCCTGAAGGTATGCTTAAAAAGCAGACATATCTATTTAAATTTGGTTATTTCAGAACTGTTTATTGTTTGATTAAACACCCTGGTAGTATATGTTATTACATCCATGTAAAAGCATGGGAGAATGGGGTTCAAATTCCCACCAGGGTAATATAACAGTGATATCCTCATTTTATATTGCTTTTAAAATTTCTATTATACTTCAGATTTGAGAAGTATAAAAGTGTTTTAGGAAATTAAGTTTACAAAATTGATTGAAAATTTTTCCAGCATTTTTATTTTATTTTATTTTTTTGCATGAAATAATGCAATGGGGAAAATAATAATGCTAGTGAAAGTACTGTCTAGTGTTTCAAGGAGCGAAAAATATTTATTATTTCATTTTTACATTAAATGAATATATTAAGAAGTTGATTTATCTTCTTGTCAACTACTCTTAAATAATTTTACGCCTCAGGCAGTTTGTTTGTCTGTTTGTATTGGGCTCTGATCTTGCCCTTTGAAGAGACTCAATGGTTTCCTTTGATGGGGGCTCTTTGCAACTTTTGACATTTGTGCTATTATCTATGGTTGAATTTTCTTTTTCTCCCACTAGTGTTTTTAAGTCTATGTTTGACATTTCTTCATCAGATTGAGAGAGTTCAAATAGTTGAAACCCAATTGTCTCATCTGTCACACTGTTGAATGCAGGGGCTGCTGAAGCAGACGATCCTGGAATCTCAAAATTTTCATCACGAAATACTCTTTGGATAAACCCATTGTCCATACTTTGGATCACCTATTTTCTCAAAGAGTTTGGCTGTAGATGGTGATCAGTGATCTTGTGTGGATTACCTTTATATTCAATATGTTACCAAATTTTCAGTGGCAAACATTGTGATACGCCATGTTTACTTCATGTTATGAATTTCGGGTAAAACATAATATTAGATGTTGTAGATAAAAATAAAATAATTTTATTGTTTATTTAAAGTTGTTTTCTTCACTAAATAGTTCTCAAAATGCCGAAACTAGCACGGAAAGACCGTTTACTAATTATCATAGTTGCCAACCATTCCGGTTTTCCCGGAATGTTTCCGAAAAAAAAGATGTCATTTTTGCATTCCGGATTATATCCCGTCCATTCCGGATTGACCCTTCATTTTAAAAATGATAAAGTGACTACCTATAAGAAAATGTTGAAATCAGTGTTGAATAAATTGCAGGCACACATCGGAATTGATTTTCTATTTACTGAAAGTAATTAAGCTTTATGTATGTCCTGTGTCATAGGTATGAAGTATAAATCCACTCGAGAACCTCTATACAACTGTATGGATTTTGTTAGCGCTTTCCAAAGGCTAGTGCCCTTCTAAGATTGACAAGTTCGCTGCGACTGCGACCGAAAAAGGAGAGAAATCAATAGGAGCGGGAAATTCAGCTTTTTTTGTACGACCCAATCGAGTCAGCTCTTGTACGAGAAATATAACAGTAGTATTAGAATGAATGGGGCATCTTTTTTCTCTCCACAGTTTCTCTTCAATGAGTAGCGGTCAGACTTTCCGTATTATGACCTTACTACCCCGCATAAACATGGCATTCCCCTATTCAACACCCAGTAACACCCGACAGATCTGAAGAAGGAGACCCTGAATCTTGTCAGAGGTTTCAAGTTGATCCCAACAGTTAGATGCATAAACATGGCGGTTGGGTGCCTTTATTATACACAGTATTCATTTCTCGCTCATGGAAAGATAGACGGCTAAATTTCCTGCCCTTACCCATTCTCCTATTTTGCAGTGACAATCAAAATTTGTTCAAGTTATTCACCCACTTTAATATTTTTCTTCATTTACGTACAATTTTTAAGAGAGTAACTTGCTTTACTTCTCATATACCTTACGCCAGGTACCTGAATCGGTTTTCAGGGGCTTCGGCTTCAGAGCCACCGAGCGCTTGAATGGAGAAATGCCTTGTCTGTGCGGGGTACTCTGATCACAATTCGGCAAGCCCGAGTCCGCGGATCATTGCAGCCTAACAATGTTGTGAAAAGAAAAGTCCTATGTTTAAATCCTTTTTATATTTCTATATGGAGAGCAGACTCACTTGGGATTGTAAAGATGGCTTAATTTCCTGCCCTTATCCATTTAAACCTATTCCCTCGATTGTTCCTTTTCCTTCCCTCACTATATCTTTCTTTTTTAACATAATAATATTGTTGAAACGACTAATTTGTTTGAAACGATTAACTTGTTGTCGTCACGCTGAAATATTTGCTCACTGAACGTAAAACTCTAACAAATCAATTAATTCTGAGAAACCCCAGGTCTTATACAGTATCAAGACCTTTTTATATCTCTTTTAGAGGAAACTCGCTTGGGTTTGCAAAAAATGCTTAATTTCCTGCCCCTACCCTTTTTCTAATTGGAATCGAAATTCGTTGATCCTTGCACTTGATGCCTTTCTCCATTCCATAATATAATGTATTGAAATGATAAACTTCTTGTCGTCCTGATATGGCTGAAAAAATTAATCATGAAATGTATATCTCTAACTAATCCTCCAATAAATTCACTTAAAAGAATTATATCTGTTTTCTTTTTTACATTATTTAACTTAATCCGCCTCAACATATTTATGTAGGGTTCAAAAGATGAACGTTTGTGTGCCTCTTTTATAACCACATGGCAAAACTACTCTTTCAAGGTAGAATTAATGATTGATTAGTTTAGAGTTTAACTTCCATTGTTCAATATTTCAGCTATATCAGGACGAGAACTAGTTAATCAATTCGAAAACAAATATAAGTAAGAAACAAAGGTGGAAAGGTCAAGTTTTGACTGCAAATGGAAAAGTGGAGAAATGGGTAGGGGCAGGAAATTTAACCTTTTATACAAGTCCCAGTGACTCTGCTCACTTTAGACAATATAGAAGTGGTCTTTAAACTGCATGGAGCGTGGCGTTTCTTCACACAGTTTGGCTACAATGTTTACCAGTCAAGCTTTACGTATTTTGACCTGACTACCCAGCATAGACAGGGCATTCCCCTATCCGCCAACTGGGACCGCGCCTAGCAGCCCTACAGCCGGAGCCCCTGAACACCGAATCAGGTGCCAGGTCTTTCAAATTATGCTTTTATTCGCCTTGGACTACTCTTTCGTGAAAAGGTCTGTATTTTGCTCAACGTAATAATTGCTTTTTTGTTATCATTATTGGACATGGCGATTTAAACAACATTAAACGACATGTGTTATCAACTAAATCGGCCGGTTCATCATATATAAAAAGTTTTTCAAAGCGAATAGTACTTGTCTGAATAAGTCAAACTGATATATGTATCCTTTCTTTGTACCGTTACCTTTCTTATGATGTTTCAGAAGATTTTCATGGATTCCGCAAAACGAAAGGTTATTTCCGCATTTTCAATCGCATGCTTCTGGATTTTGGTTAGTTTGGGTTGACAACTATGAATTATCCGCTGGGGTAAATTGGAACAGCCGTTACCAAAAAAAAAGATCATTAGGTCACTTCGCATGTCTTTCAGATTACCATAAATGTTCTAATAAACAGATTGCTAATTTAATTTCATTTTTGTCGTGTTAAATCTACACAATAGCAGCAAATCTTTTCAGTATCTCTTAGTTATATAAAATAATTAAATTGATTGATTGATTATTGTTTAACGTCTACTGAGCAATATTTCAGCTATATCAAGACGAGAACAAGTTTTTTAATAAAAAAAAATCCCTTTGGGGTATGGAAAGGGTCAAGGGACGGGAAATTCTGACTGCCACTGGAAAAGTAGGGTGAAATCGAGGTGAATTTAGCCTTGTAGCCGATCACCTACGGACCAAATAATTAAAGACGACTTATTGAGCATGTGCTAAAACTGTTATATTGGTATTTAACTATAGATCTATTAGAATTGGATATGAAGATGGGGATGTGGAAATATAACTTGCATGTATGAAAAATGTTGAAGTGGAAAATTATAGCATTGGAAAGGTGTTCTCAATGAGAGGATTTTAGACAAGAACTTGAAGATCGAATGCCTCTGACATATGTCTGAAGGCGAAGTAACAATTGTAAGATCTACTTTTGTCAACATTGTTCTTTTATAAGGTACATTTATTACAAACTGTTGTCGTAGACACATACAGGCTGTCCAGCTCCTGTAACATTTCTACAGAGTCTTGATTAATGGTTAGCTAAAACTTCCTTATTAAAGAACTTTAAACAAATAATTGACAGAAATTTTGTTGCAGCCCTTTTAAATGTTAAGCAATTTATCTCAATATTTGTGTTATTTTTGTCTTAAATGAAGTCAATGATGTTTACTATTTCTTATGTAAGAAAATTAGTGTAAACTTTGTTGAAGTTAGTTTATTTCCTAAATGCTTCCATTTATACCTAATAATTACAAGTTAAGTTAAGCTCTGAAAAGCCCTAGATTATCTCATTTTTTATCACTGACAAAATATTCTCTGCACATTGCAATTGGTTATATGTTTGCCATTTTTGTTTTAGAACCACAAATATAACAATATTTCTCGTAGAAGCACAGATTAACTAAGATTGGTAGAGAAGGCTGAATTTTCTGCTTCTATCCATTATCCCATCTTCCATACGGACAGCCTGACCGCGAACCATTTAATCGCCATGCCCAATGCAATATAAAGTGTGTCTTAATTTCACGCATTTTCGTGGCTCTCGGGCTCAGTTTCAACGTTCGGCCATTGCTATGTTGACGTTGTTTAACACGATTGACCTATTGACCCAGTATGGCGCCAAAATTGAAGAGTCTTTTTTTATTCGCTCCCAGGGTGCTACCTTTTCCAAAACTCATTTCAATGAATCCATAATTTCTCCCTCTTCTACATTAGAAACCTATTTTCTTAAAGTACGCCATATTATGACAGTTTGTTTAATTGACCTTTAAACGAATAACCATCTGGTTGGCACAGACGATATTGGTATCTTCCGACATCTAAGAAACCCCACTCTTCTGTTACATATATTTGTACAAAAAACTGTTGTCATACTCTCCAATTATCAAAGAGTTTCTATCTCTTTTGAAAACAAAGGTAGATATTTATAAAATATTTGCGCAAACTGAATGTCGAAAATATTTTACCTTATGTTAACATAATCGATATCGCGACACGTTTGAGGTTACGCTGAGGCGCCAATTGTAACCTTTCGCCCTCATACAACTTCATCTGTCTTATTTTCACAAGAAACTGTTATGGTCCTTCAAGAACTATTTATCGCGGTATATTTCAATTGCAAGGACCTACATGTTGGCGTTGGTTTTCCGTCCTTAATTTTGACCTCTAAGTGATTACCCAAAATTTCGATTAAACTTGCTTGAATTTTATGTGAACTGGCGATGCCTCTTTTTAAGGTGGTTTGCCAGCTTATTGCGAAGATTGCGGGTTCCAAAGAACACTACTGGTACAGAAGCCCGTGAATTTGTCGTTAAATGATCTGTAATATTTACTGCTAATAGTAAGGGATTTTCAAGGAAAAATGCGACATTTCGTGAAAACCAATTGTAATTTCACCGAGAAAAAGTTCGTGACCAATGGCAACCTGAAAAGTAGGTGAAAACATCATGACAAAAAAGACCACGAGAACACCGTTAATTTGAGCCATGCAAATGCCATGTTATATTAAATCCGTGACCACGTGGGCGTGAAAATGTGAATTTTCCGTTGTCATTATACGTGAAAAGCGGGGTAAAAAACCGTAAAAACTAGGTGATATGGACGTGAACAATAGCAACCTAAAAACCTGTGAAATTTGTGAAAGGCGAGTCTGTGAAAACGCCATGAATAAATTGCTATAATACCATATGAACACATATTCCTAGTAAAAAATCAAAATTAAAATGATTTACATAATACTGAACCCGACATGATTTGCCATTAGAAAACAAAACTTGTCTGGTACCTCTGACATGATCGTTTTAATCTTGCAAAAGTTGTATAGACATTATTTTTGATTGATGGACAGAGAATTCGAAGATGATAACTGTACAACATAAACTGATAGTTGAATGAAAACTTCAAGCCATCTGTACAAATTTCTAACAGACAAAGTGCTTGCTATATTCCGACTGAATGTCCATTGGGCCCTAACAATATGAAACCTTTCTTAATTGATCGTTAAATTATATACTGCCGCCGTGCGCGGTCCCGGCTGAAGAATAGGCCCGCAGCATCCTCTGAGCTTGGAGTATGAGCCATCCTAACAGAGGACCCCGAGGGAACCCCGGGATATAGAAATAGGACCCAGTATCTCCGGCTTGCGGGGTGTGACCCCTCCTAAACGGAGGCTGACCCCGAGGGTCCCGGGATATAGAAATAGGACCCATTCCGTGGTTGTGCGGGATTAATAAATACACAACCCATCTTTCGGATGGGATGTAAACTCAGGTCCACGAGTTGGAAGAAATGCCACGCTTCCTGCACGTTAAAGAACCCTTGTAGCAAACTTTTTTTGAGTGGTCCGTAGGTGATCGGCTACAAGGCTAAATTCTCCGCCCTTTTCGATTTCACCCTACTTTTCCAGTGGCAGTCAGAATTTCCCGTCCCATGGCCATTTCCATACCCCAAAGTGATTATTTATCAACAACCTTGTTCTCGTCTTGATATAGCTGAAATATTGCTGAGTAGACGTTAAACAATATTCAATCAATCAATCAATTATATACTGAATGTTTCAGGGGTTATTTCGTAAACATTTACAGTGGAACCTGTCTAATCCAACACCTGAGTATTCCGAAATCCTGTCAAATCCGACGTAATTTTTGGATCCCAATGTCAGCTTTTTAAGTAATCTTAACCTGAGTATTCCGACATCCTGTGAAATCCGACATATTTTTGTGGTCCCGCGCTGTGTCGGATTAGACAGGTTTCACTGTACTAAAAAACAGTAATGTGAAGATCTCATAAATATGATATTTTCATGGTCATACACATGAAAATATACATGTATATATACTGATAGTCAAACACAAATCATTGAAATTGTTACAATTATTTATGACTCAATTTGTTAATTGTGTTCAAATGTCCGAGATTTTAGGGTGTTTTGTAATGAATTTACTCCTCATGAAATTGTTGGACAGGATTTTAAAAGAGTGCAATTTAAAGTTAAAACATAAGTATTTTTTGCATCTTTTTATACGCATTCTATATAATTTGATGTCCATTTATCAAACTTTCAACCGCCGTGCGCGGTCCCGGCTTATGAATAGGCCCACAGCATCCTCTGAGCTTAAAGTATGAGTCTTCCTAACAGTGGACCCCGAGGGAACCCCGGGATATAGAAATAGGACCTAGTATTTCGGTTTGCGGGGTGTGACCCCTCCTAAACGAGGGCTGACCCCGAGGGTCCCGGGATATAAAAATAGGACCCATTCCGGGGTTGTGCGGGATTAATAAATACACAACCAATTTTTCGGATGGGATGTAAACTTAGGTCCACGTGTTGGAAGAAATGCCACGCTTCCTGCACGTTAAACAACCCTTGTAGCAAGCTTTTTTGAGTGGTCCGTAGGTGATCGGGTACAAGGCTAAATTCTCCGCCCTTTTCGATTTACCCTACTTTTCCAGTGGCAGTCAGAATTTCCCGTCGAATGGCCCTTTTCATGCCCCGAAGTGATTATTTATTAACAAACTTGTTCTCGTCTTAATATAGCTGAAATATTGCTGAGTAGACGTTAAACAATATTCAATCAATCAAACTTTCAAAGGACTATATTTTTGAAACTTTAAAAGCTAGGTTTATAATTTTTTTTTAGCATACGAATTTTCGTAAAATCTAAAATTTCACCCAATTACGTATACTTTGCCTTAAACAAATTAACTGATAATGCTTCATTAAATATCAGTAAAAGAAATTGAATACATTGCTTGAATATTGAAGTGTGAAAGTTTTAAATACAAACCTGTTTTTTTTCTGTGTTTGAGACTTTAAGTTAACTGCCTCTCCACTACTGAAAAATTTCCGAAATTGAGCAAAACGTTTGAAAATATTAATGATGCTGGGAAAAATTAGGGAAGGAAGAGTTGAAATTGTAGAAATTTTAGTTCAGCTCAGTAACACTCAGGACTATTTGGATACCCCTTAAGTCATTGCCCGTGTCTGTGTCTGTATTTTGATGTACATGTATATATCTCTTACTTTGCAAGGTATAGTCATCAAACTTTTCATGGAGGTGTTTTCTAGGTTGTCTGGCAGCCTGCAAGGAAATTTGTGGTTTTGATCCGATCCATATATTTTGCATTTCATTGGCTTTTTTAAAAATTTATAACCAAGTTAATATTTCAGTCACTATACATTCCACCTTTATTTCTTTCTTCTTTTACTTACAATTTGTTATGAATTGATTAACTTGTTCTCGTCCTGATATAGCTGAAATATTGCTCATTGGACGTTAAACTCTAACTAATCAATCAATCAATCACTATACATTGTAGGATTGCCTTGCATGTGCATGCATCTCTGATGGTTCGTCTGCATGCAGGCAAAATAAGGTCGCTTAGACCTATAATTTACGTTTGAATAACTAAATTTCCAGGTAACAGACAAGTTCAGATGTCATTCACTATATACGATAAGATAATTACATGACATTTACTGTTGCATTTATATTTTTTCAGGAATTCAAGGGAAGTCAAAACATTGAAAATCAGCGTTTACATAGTCACCTGCAGTTTTTTTACAGACATATTCATATTGTAAAAACATGCCAGAGAAAAAAGTGAAGAATTGATGACAGTAAATTTTGATAAAAATGTGATCAAGGTAATTGTTTCATCAGAAAAAGAAACTCTAGTTATCCTTATGATACACAAGGCTGGTTTTTTATGTCAAAATGTTTTTGGAAGGCTACGCAAATTGCAGCATGATACAGTCAAAGCACCTATGAACAGGGGTATACATGGAAAATTGTTGATTTCAAATGACTTTCTGTTTATTCATCTGTAACCTGAAGGTTTCTGACTAATTTGTGAACGAAATAACATACAGTCTTCAAATATGGTATGTAAGTTGTTAACCATAAAATTCAGGCGGAGTTTGATTTTGGAAAACCATACCCATTCATATATTTCCGTTGAAAATCCGGACCGAATCAAATGATCTATTTATGTTTTTTTGTTTTCAGTGCAAATATTGTGTTTTTTGTAATATAATTTGCTATAAGGTTAATTTTTGTTACATTTAATCTCTATAATTAAGGTTGAATGTAACACAAACATGATTTTAATAATGGTATGCCAAATTATCTACTCATTGATATAATAGATTGATGAAAATTGCACCACATTGATATATTTGACCTGTTGTAATGTACAGAACTCGAAACCACGAATTAAAATACCTTCGAAATTGTGCTATTTCTGAAAACCACGAAAATTGTTGTCCACGAATAAAAGTACTTCCACACTATATGCAACACTAACAAAGCTTCCACTACATGATTTACATGTATATTGCTAATAAAACACTCGAGTACAAGGCAAACCTGAGAAATAAAGGTAGTTTGGTGGACTAAAAAAAGAATTGTTTTTTTCCTTTATTTTCTGCAAGTGAAAGGGTAGGAGAAGCACTTCATTTTAATAAAATACCAAAAGGTCATCACCAATTTTTCCAGAAAAATATTCCGAAATAACCAAGATTTTGATCTTTTTAATATAATAATGTAATTTTAGAATTTTAAATTAATAAAATGATAGATTTTGATGACAAAGAAAAACAAAGTATGTTAAAGAAATCTCTTTTGAAATACCCTGATATTTAGAAATTGAACAGGCGTGAGATTAACATTAGGGTTTTCGCTTTTTGAATATAATGTCCAACTGCAATAGGAACGAAACGATTTCCGGTTTCCATTAAAATTAGTCAAATCGGCAGATGTGACGAGGATGGCATACGAATTACGCTATTTATGGTTAGTTTGGCGTAAGATTACACTGAAAGGTGTATATTTTGATGTTCATCATTTGAGTGCAGCCAAAAAAAAAAAAAAAAAAAACAAAAACAAAAAAAAAAAACAAGTAAATGTCATCTGCCACAAATATGATTTCCTTGCATACGACGACCTAGAATTTGTACGATATCAAAGACAAAAGGTGGAGGTTATGCTTGACCAACTTCTAATCATAGGAGACATTCTAATTAAAATTAACTTTCAGTGTAGCCCAGTCATGCCAGGCCTTAATGGTAAAACAGATTTCACGAATTGAAGTTGTCTCAAAATTAGCGGAGGTGCGGTTCATGGTCCCAAAAACAGACAAAGACAGATAAGATTTCAATCAACTTGTCCGCCAAAAACACAAACACTGATATGTTNATTTCAGACTCAATGAATATGGAGTCTGGATATTGAGAAAAAAGATGGATTTTCCAGCAGAAAATAAATGGACATTTGAGCATGTTTAATCATGTTTGAATGATCGATAAATAAGCAGATATAGATATTTACACACATTAATTAAGGCAACTAGGGCATGCTATTACTGCAGCATGTTGACAAATTATAAATAAATGTAGTTATAATACTCTTAACACTGGCCTCAGCCTAGCTATATTTGAAGTATCTAATAAACAGTTTAAAACATGAATTTCAATATCAGAATGGTATCATTATTCAGTGGTTGATTTAGGGGGCCGGGTGGCCCGGGCCCCATTAGGTTGGAAAAATATGTAAAATTCCTAGGGTTTTTAAAAAAGAGGCTCTCAAAAGCCTGTATCGCTCACCTGAGTCATAGCTGACACAATAAGTCAAAATAATCACAATGTTTAAGGTTCTCATTTTTAAATTTGTTTATTAATGTTTAAGCGTCTCATTTTGAAGTTTGCTGATGTTTATTAATGTTTAAGGGTCTAATTTTGAAGTTTGCTGATGTTTATGATCCAAAATTAAACTATGTTCCCCACTGGCAGCTATTTTTGATGAGGTGTACACCAACTGTCACCTTTCTTGAAGAAGACCATGTAAGGATCATTGTGCCTCACTTTGGTTCCAATTGACATCGTATTTTCAGAGGAGATCTTTAAATGATTTCCCATGGGGTCCAAGGTTAAACAATGTTCCCCGCTGACTGCCATCTTGGATGCTATGCGGACATCCAGACACATTTTATGAAGAGGACCAAGTAAGGACCATTGTGACTAGGAATGATTCCAATTGGCCATGTACTTTCAGAGGAGAAGATCTTTGAATATGTTCCCCTATAGGGTCCAATGTTAAAAACATGTTCCCTCCTGGTGGCCATCTAGGATATATGATGTGGACTTGCTGAACACATTTTTTAAAAGAGGCCACCTATGGACCATTGTGACTAAGTTTGATTCCAATTAGCCCAGTATTTTCAGAGGAGAAGATTTTTGCAATATTGTCCAATTTTGGACCAAGTTCCCGCTGGCGGCCATCTTGGATGACGTGCAGACTTGCCAGACAAAATTTTCAAAGGGGACCACCGAAGGACTATTGTGACCAAGTTTGGTTCTAATTGGCGCAGTAGTTTAAGAGAAGATCTTTGAATGCTTTCCCATAGGGTCCAATGTTAAACTGCCTTCCCTGCTGGCGGCCATCTTGGATATGATACAGACTTGCCAGACATTTTTTTTAATGGGGCCACGTATGGACCATTGTGCCCAAGTTTGGTTCCAATTTGACCAGTGGTTTCAGAGAAGATGTTTGAATGAAAAGTTTACAATGGACAGACCACTAATGACAAGAAGATCTCCATGGCATAGCCATGCAGTCAGCTTTAAAGTTATACAGGCATTGAAGCTTAGATGCCTCTACAATATCAACTGAGAAAGATACTTGCATTGTGGGCAAGCAAATAGAAATAAATAAAACAATATATATTTATATACAATTATTATTAAATTGTGAAATAAGTATAGTTTATTAAAGTATATTTGCAAAAAAATGTTAAAATTTGTACAAAAACACTTTTTTTTGCTCTTGATTATGTAGCAAATAATTATTTCTAATAAAGTGATAGCAGGGAATTTCTTTTAAACTCAAAAGAGAAAAGTAAACCAAAGAAGATTTGATGGCAAAAGCTCACCCTGGCATAGCCAGGTGAGCTAAAAATTGGGTTCTGGGCGCCTTATGGAAATTTTTTTGGTCGGGCCCTCTTAGCAGAAAGTCTGGAAATGCCACTGTTATTCGACTTGTATCAGGCCCGGACTAAGATCCCAGACTAATATTAGAGTCTTTGGATGATAAGAGGGCTGATGATGGAAGAGGCCACATAGTAGTCTATAATTATATACCTTAGAAATGAGCAATTTCAATAAAAGTGTACTTCAAGTTCCACAAATGACTCTTGCATGCTAAATGTACTTAGACAAAATCTGCAATCCTAATTTTGCAGATTTACTTCCAACAAAATAGGTCCTGCACCATTACAATACAATATATAATTCAAATCTAAAGATATGAGATTTTTTTTAGTACATTTACATAAAAAAATGTGTCACCTTGAAAAGCAACTTTTTGAAAAAGGCAAAAGTTTTGTGACATGTGAGGGTAGAAACACATAAGGCAAAGATCAATTATATAAGGAAGTGCTATGTATTGTTTTCAATAAAATATGGATCTTAGTCCTATTAAGCTGAAACAATAAGCAATATACATGATTTGTGCACATTACAATGATTACATCTGAAAATGTTAACATGTGTTTGCATGATATAAACAAGAGGCTCCTAAGAGTCTGTATTCCTCACCTGGGACATGGATGACATAGACATTCAAAATAACCTGAATTATAAAGGGCCTCATTTTCAAGTATCTTTATACACGTTGGTGTAATTTCTTCAAAGTTTAAAATTCATTTTCTGGCGCAAACCATTTTGGATATGGTTAGGACTTACTGGTCACCATTTTGGAAGGGGACCAACTAAGAACTATTAAGAACAAGTTTGGTTCCAATTAGCCTAGTAGTTTCAGAGGAGACCATCTTTGAATGTGTTTTCCCATAATGTACAAAGTTAAACTAAGTTAACCGTTGGCAGCCATCTTGGATTGAATTTGGACTTGTCAGACATACTTTTTAAGGTGGACTTCCCAAGGACTATTGTGACTAAGTTTTGGATTCAATTGTCTTTGTTGTTTCAGGGGATAAGATCTTTGAATGCTTTCAAATAGGGTCCAATGTTGAACATTGTTCCCTGCTGGTAGCCATCTAGGATGCAGTGTAGACTCAATGAACATATTCTTAAGGGGACCACCCAGGGACTATTGTGACAGAGTTTGGATTCAATTGGCTCTGTTGATTTTTAGGCAAACATCTTAGAATGCTTTTCGATATGATTCAATGCTAAACATTATTGGCCATTTTGGATGCCATTTGGACTTGGCTGACTTTCCAGACACATTTTAAAACGTCTAACTAGGGACTATTGCAACAAAGTTTGGTTCAGATCAGCCTAGTAGTTTCAGATGAGAAATCTTTGAATGTGTTTTTCAAAAGTGTACTATGTTACACTTTGGTGGCCATCTTTGATGAAATATGGACTTGCCAGACATATTTTTGAAAGGGGACCACCCAAGGACTATTGTGACCCAGTTTTGGATTCAATTTGTTTTGTAGTTTCAAGAGAGAAGATCTTTGAATGCTTTCCCATGGAATCCAATGTTAAACTATATTCCCCACTGGATGCCATCTTTGATGTGATGCAAATTTGCAGAACACATTTTCAAAAGGGCAAAATAAGGAATATTGCTACCAAGTTTGGTTCCAATTAGCCAATTAGTTACAGAGAAGAACTCAATATGTACGACGTTAAACTAAGTTCCCCCTGGAGGCTATCTTGAATGAAGTGCAGACTTTTCAAACACAATTGTGACCAAGTTTGAATTAAATGGCTTTGTTGTTTAAGAGGAGAAGATTTTTGAAAGCTTTGCTTTAGGGTCACATGTTAAACTATGTTCCAATCTGGTGGATGCGGACTTACATTTTTTATAGGGTCCAACTAAAGACTATTGGACCAGGGACACTTCCAATTGGCCTAGTAATTTTTGAGAATGAAATCTTAGAAAATGCTTGCTTATAATGTCAAATGCCAAATTAAATCCACACTTGCCTCTTGGTTGGACAACTTGATCATATTTAATAAAATGAACTTATTGACAAGCTGAACATTTTTGAAATTTAACTTGACCTCTTCAAAATATAAGGTAAAAGATTTAAAATCACAAAAATACCATTTTTGCTTCAACTGTTTTTGAAATTTAAGACAAAATGTATAAAATCAGGAAAAAGTTCACCAATTAAGGACAAGAAAGTAAGTAAGTCTGCTTTCAAAATATGAGGGTAGGTAGCTTTTAATTTGCTGAACAGTTTTAAATAAGGTAACATCATTTTGTAATCAGATTCATCAGATACAATAACGAACAATATACAAGCAAAGTTTGGATTTAAAGTGGCTCAAAAGTTATGATACTTGAAAATGTTGACAGGCTGACAATAGACGCCAAGTGTTGCATATATCTTTTTACTTAAAGACCCATTCATGGCCTTTGAGAACTGAGGGTTTTTCCCTAGTTTATGGAGTCCCTAATTTCCTATTGGTACATTGTCTCTTGCTGCGTTTGGATAATCTTGCCTCATGTTTCCTGTCCAGCTTGTGGATAAAGTTTTCATAATCCACAGACCTCCATGGAAGAGGCCGAACTATAAATTCTTCCTCCTCATTTCCGGAATCTGTCTCTTCTGAAGAACAGTAATTTATAACCATTGTCTTCATAAGTTCTTCCTTTCTGCCTTCTTCTACTGAAGTTTTCTCCTTCAGGGCTTTCCATCTATTTTTTGTTTTCTTTAAGAGAAAATAAATACATTTATCAGTAATTTGTATGAATTTCCTTTGATCTACAGACACTGTAAATCTCAGTATCACTGAACTGGACATTACCACGAAATTATTAGGTCACTGTGAATTGTCACATGCGCGTTGCTATGCTGACGTCATATTTTGTACTATTTGTCGTGTTCAATGCTTAATACATTGAATGAAGAATTCATAAAAAATATTGCAATTAAAAATAGATTAACTGTGCTAAAATAGAAATTTCAGCTTTTTCCACTTAATTTGCAGTTTTATTTATCATTTCGTAAATTACCGATAAAAGAAATACAGGCTCACTTGATACTAGCCGTGATAAAGTCAGTATCAAAACCAAAATGTCCTATATTCCATATGTACAAATCTAGTGATTAGCAATCAAAAAACAAGTGTAGACACAGATATGTCTCGCCAGGATATAAACGTTATCGTCTTCACATGATGAACCTAACAGAGAAGATCGAGAAAATTAATGCCTGATCCAACTTTTAGGGTAAACCTAATATGGAGAGTCTATTTTCTTAAATTGCTGAGAAATGGACATCTATGTAATAAATTAACAAAGTCACTGATCCATGAAATTATGGTCAAGTTTACTTGTCAGGTGTGAGACTGGCATTTATCCTCTAATATTTAACAATAAACCTGATATGGAGAGTCTAGGTTCTTTAATTGCTGAAAAAATGGACATAAATGACACTAGAGAATGTGTCTGTAGGAAATGGATACCCTGCCAATAGATTAATCGCAAAAGATAACCTAAGTCAACTGGCATAAAATCAGTTTCCTGTCACTGAACTGAGATGGAATCAGAAAGCACTGTTACAGATGATCATTCAATGAATATTACAGATGATCATTCAGTGAATATTACGGATGATTTTTTGATAAATATTTGTTGAGTAATGCATCTCAACAAAATATCCCAACTTAAGTCAATGAAGCATAAAATGAGGATCAGGCTTTCAAATTATATATGAATTATGTAGCACTGTAAACAAGGTGAAAAATATGATGAAATATCATTGTAATGTAATGTATAGAGGATAATAAATGAACCTTAAGCCAACAATTCAACAATCATTCCAGCATATAATGTTGGTCATGGACACCGAATTGCTGGTGATATGGGTAGTTCTCTTCTAGATGAATGTTGCAGTGAAATATCTTGATGTTACAATACATAATACTTGAGAAATACTCTAAATGCAAAACTTAACCAAAGTCAGTGAAGCATTTAATGTAGGTCAAAACCACCTAATTGTCAATGGTTTGGGTCAAAGCCAATTGTCAATGGTATGGGTCAAAGCCACCTAATTGTCAATGGTTTTGGTAGTACTCATCTTGGCAATTATTTTGATGAGACATCGTTGTACCAAACTGTGTAGTTGTTGAGAAATAGACTTAATAAGGTTGGTCTGGTGAGTATTGAGTATTGTCTTAAATAAATGGCATACCCTAGCCATCCTGCTCCTGATGGCACTTTTCCTGTTATGTTCCGCTTGCTTCCCACTGTCTTCTCTTCTTTTTTTTGCCCTGAAGCTTTCGAAATAAGTCTTAATTCCTTCTGTAATAGAAAAAATAAAAAAGGTCAACTGAATTAACTTATCATAGTGGTAGAAAATTAAATACAAAAGCAACAGCCAAACATTTTTAAATCAAGAACACATAACAATATAAGTATCACTCAAAGAGAGACAACATTAATGAAAAGAACAAAACCAACAGAACATAATACAAACAGGAAAAAAAACCGAGGCTCTCAAGAGCATGTATCGCTCACCTGGACCATGGCCAATACATAACTTCAAATAAACTCATATGTTAAAGGGTCTCATTTCCAAACTAGTTAAATAAACATTTCAGAGTAAGTAGATCTTGATATGCTGAACATTTTTCCAATTTACAGTTCACCTCTATCTGTTAAAATTTTTGAAATATAAAATAAAATAAAAAATGCACAAATTTTGAAAATGTTGAAAAAAATTTGAAAATTTTGAAAAAAATTTGAAAATTTTGAAAAAAAAATTGAAAATTTTGAAAAATTTACGGAAAACGGGCTATAACCCTCAGATGGTTTCCGATTTTCTTCAAAATTGCAGAGCAGATAGACTTTGGCATTCTGAACTTTTTTTATCCCAAGTCAGACTTTTGATATCTGGAATGGTTTTGGAGTTATTTGCCAAAAACAGCAATTTACCCCTATGTTCCATTTTTTGTAACAGCCGCCATGTTGTTTGGTCCTCAGACTAACCGAACACAATATTTAAACTATGGTGATGACCAAGGCCAACTTTGAATTAAATTGGCCCACTGGTTTCAGAGGAGAAGATATTTAAAGAAAAGTTTACGACGGACGGACAGACGAACGACGGATGACTGACGCCAAGTGATGGCAAAAGCTCACCCTGGCATAGCCAGGTGAGCTAAAAATAAGCACCAACATTGTGAACCGAGATTTACTACATGTACTATCAGGAATGAGCTCATGTTGAATGTCTTGTGAAGCCTTCAAGATGAAGAACAACAATTAAAGCATTGTTTCATTATGTGGTTTAACTTAAATGTATCAATTCTAATATATTTGTATATAGTATCATGTAAATTTACTCCAAATTTCTTCCTTCTATTTCTTTTCTTTTTCATATGTGCTATATAAATGCTCTTTTAAAATAGCATACCTCTAATCACACCCTCCTGTTCTGTAGGATACTGTCCTTTCACGAAAGTTATTATATGTTGTGATAACTCATTATTTTCTGGTGAATTGTACCTGATGAAAAATAACCAAAAAACATTAGCATTAAAATAGTGATAATATCAGCTATTTTCCATTTCATTTTATTTTCAACATAATAATTACTGAATGGATGACCTAAAAAAGATCAAATGCTAGGTTTATTTATAATTTTCATAACAAGAAAGAATTTTATATCACTGGATATCTACTAGAGTTATGTAATTTCAATAAATAATAAACAAACCTTTGACGAGAGTTTATATCCATCGATATAAAATTCTTTCGAGTTGTTACACCTATTTCTCTTATGCTTTTCATAAAATTATTATGCAGTGAATTTCAGTGCTTAACTGCATTTCTGTGTTTGATTGAATGTGACGTTGCAGTTTTGTTTTAAACAAGAGCTGTCGCCGAATGGCAGCCAAATATACCCCAAACTCATTGAACCCTGAATCAATATGGTAAGTGCAAATTTAAGTTGGTGTGGACACAATACAGGTGTTGACGCAGTACAAGTGAGGACACAATACAAGTATGGACACAATGATATAATCTTCTAGAAAGAACTTTTCACAAGGGTTCCAATGAAAATACTCTGTTGAAATCAGACAAATATAAAATTCACCTTTTTTTAGCCTATTTGCCATTTTACACAAAAATCATAAGAATCAGAGAAATTTCATTACAACACTTTGAAAACAACTTTTCAAGAGGATTACAATGAAAAATGTATGTCTCTCCAACAGTTTGATTTCACAATATCTATGCTTTGTTTTGTTTTGGGTCGTTTTAACCTGGATATGGGATGTTGTCTCCTTGACATTTACCCCATTTCCTTTCTTTTTCATATTTAAATTATTTCTTTGAAAAAAAAAGATCTAAGTAAAGGATAGGCCAAAGACAGTTGGAATAGGGTGGAACTGGGGTAATGTGGCCTATGCTTTGGATAGCCAGTCACAAATCTCGTGAAACGCAGAGTGACTTTTCATGGATTCAGTAGATAATGGCTCGAATCAAATGAAATATTTCATATCATCACCACCAAAACTACCTCCTCCTCCGCCACCACTATGGCCTACCACCACCGCCGCCGCCGAAAAGTAAAATGGGCACGCGATCACAACAAAAAACGTACTCGTAAGTCGTGTTACCATAGTCGTGAACAAAAATATAAACAAGCACAAACATCAATGAATCAAGAGTTATTTCGCCTAGGTCTCGGATGAAATCAAACTTAAAAAAATGCAGGAAAATACTAGCAAGAGTTATGTCCCCTTCCAAATAATGAACGCGGACCTGATAGTAGACACCCACAGATCAACAAATAAACGACAATTTCCGAAAACATCCGAATGACCACGCCATAGTCGTTCCGAATCGGGAAAATACCTGACTTCCGGTCGCGCATGTACACTGTAGTAAGGTCACACGAGACCCCTTCGGGGTCACGTGTTCTTCCAACACGTAATTTCCGGTCAATATGGCCGTATAGGGCCTCAAACAGGGCTACTTCCGGTTCTGCAAGCGCAATGTTGACATGTCAACATCCGGTCACGTGACTTCCGCTTCCGGTCACCGTTTCTTCCGCTGACGTCATTTGCGGTCTACGTGACTTCCGGTGACGTCAAAGCCGGCACCACGTCTTACCACCTCCTCAAATGCGACCTAAAAACCTCCTATATACTACTAACTCTTTCAAAATAGACCATAATTGCTCTGACAACATCTTAACGTTTAATTTTCGTAGGACAAATTTGTCTCATTTTTATACTTAATAACTTACATTCTTTTCGTAAAAGGGGCATCGACATGATATTCTGCATGTGTCTGTTAAAATGGCTTTGGGATCCAGTGACCTAAGAGTTTAACGCGAACACTGGCCTCTCACTGATACTGCAAATATCTACTGAAATACATGATGATTAATAAACAAACTCTTCTGGAAGTTTTGAATTTTTTATCCTTTTTAATCTGCTTCTTCCAATAATTCTTGTCCGAGCGATTATTTTGAAATGGCTGTAAGTGGAACCAGTTGTATGCTTTGTGTTTGAAATTTTGAAAATGGCAACCATTTCTAAGATGGCTGCCATTTTACGTTCAAAAATTTAGGATTCAATTTCCCAGTAACTGCCTTGCAGCATGTTTTTAATATCATGTGAAAATGATCTATTAGATTAGAGGAAGAATATTGTGCAAAAGGAAATTCCATCATGGCCGCTATTTTCAAAACTTAAGCCAAATTACGCAAAATTAACGTAAAAATTGAAAACATGTCAGCGCTATTAAATTTAACGAAATTGATTTCTTGGTAGATTTTTAGGCTGCGAAGAGGTGGAATCATTTAATTGGTTTTCTAAGGGGACATTGGCTTTTACTCGCAAAATCTAGTTGATATTATGTGTGGTGATGAAAAATTAGAATGTGAAAGTGATATTGAAACAAAGAATGTATTCCAAAGATAGATTTTATAATTAATTTGACGTATCGACTGAATAATAATAATAGATATGCTTTGTTCGGAAAACAAAGGCATTTATTTGCCCGATCACTTCCGTCAAGGCTCTTTATTAGTCAATAAAAGGACACCATCACGCGACAAAAATAAACTAATACGGCGGAATAATCTAAATTTAGAAATGCATCACCATCCATTATATGAACCCTTGCATTCTACTAACGCAATGTAACAATAAGTATTTATTGCATTATTTTGTTGTCGTGTAGAAAGAGTAGACCGAGCACACATTTTTCACATGAAGCGCTATCTCATTTCATTTATAATGTGCTGCGGTTCAACAAAATTACAGAATTTTGTATTCAATTCTTTGGGTTGAAGGTCCTCTTTTCAGTTTAATGTGCAACCAAAACATAAAATTCCCTTTGGTTTAGCATCGAACTAAAAAGGAGATTTTTAACTTAAATGGAATTGCTATGCCTGTTTTTTGTTTGTTTGTTTTTTTTTTTTTTTTTTTGTTATCATATCGAAATATTCGTATGCGTATGTCACATAACAGTAAAAGTTATAATTTTTAGGAGGAAAATTGTACTAATTAGGAGAAAATAACGACAGGTCAATTACTTTCTTAAGGAATAATAGGTTTAAAATTGTGCTGGAAAGTTGACTACTGTGGTAATTTTTTAAAGATTTTTGAAGAGATGCACAAGCATTGCGTAGGTTTGATGGTTAGAGTAGTGTAATTCAATTTCCATAGGCGACAATAGTAACGTTTCCTTCTCTCACAATTTTATCAGTATCATTTTCTCTCCAAACTGTTATTGTCTACGAAAAACTATTTATCGGCCAAATTTTCATCTGCAGAAACTTATATGTTGCCATTGGTTTTCCTTCCTTAATTTTGACCTCTAGGTGATTACCTCAAATTTTAACGAAATTGCTTAAATTTAATGCAAACTAGGGGCACCTCTATTTAAATTTGTTTTATTATTTTATTGCAGATAATAAAGTGGCATTTTGTAATTTTTGAATTCAGTATTAAATCAAGTTCTAAATAAAAATGATAGAAATTAATTATATCCAATCAGTGAGCTGGCAGACCGATTAACGAACTGTAGATTGGGTGGCCAAAAAGATACCAAGGCAGTCACGAGCTAATTACACTCTCTTTACCTGATATACATGTATAATACACACAAAAAAAATCAGATCAGGTAATATCAGCTATGTCTAATATGTGTTTTAATCTGCAAACTCGCAGACCTAAGGCAATAATTAAAATTTGTTTTAAAATTTTGATCAGTGGGGTTTAAAAATACAAGCTTGATGCCTTGTTTCATACACTTTGTACCAGTGTCGTATTTCATTCTTCTTAGCGTTTGGTATTTGACAACAGTCTGTCCTTTGAAAAGTTACGTAACTGTTTCATCAATATATGGAAGCTGACTTTCAATACAAAGCATATTACGCAGATTTCGTCTGTCACTTCGTCTATGTCGAAGTGCACTTAATTAGAAAAAATGTACGAGATGTTAAAATCATAGATATTGACGATTGAAAGGTACAAAAGGTGATGAATTGTTAGAATAAATAATTGAAAAGTCACGTGACAGATTGAAAAAAAAAACATAGTCGTACTTGTGACTCCAAGTCGGACACGAAACCTAATTCATCAAATTCCAAAGGAAAATTAATTTATAAAGTACACCTTTATATGCAGAGGTACAAGAAGCGTTGAATACCAAGTTCTAGGTTAATAAATTCGTTTAATAAACTATTGTGTCGGATAAACAAATGAAATTAAATAGCATGGTATTTCAAAACAGGACATATGGAGACAAAAATAATAATTTTACATGCATATCCATTCTGTGTAAAAAGGAAAAGAACTAGATTTACCATTGCAAGCAATAGGTGATGTCGACCCTGGCAGCCGAATCGATGATTCGATCTTGCTTGCAGCGTCAAAATCTACCTAGAAATCAATTTTCTTCTCATGGTGGTTTAACTATGTACCAATGCAGGAATCTCTGAGAAAATACGCGGACAAAAATTCTTAAAAGAAAGAAAGAAAGATTAATGAAAAATACCAAAGACAGGGGCCAAAAATAATATGTCGTCCCTACGTCTGGGGCGACATAATCACTTTTCGGGGTAATGTTAAATTCATCAAAAAGCTTTCATCGCTAAAAACACGCATATTTGGTTGTTTCCATTATTGTATTATTTTTTAATATCACATTGACACTTCCTTGTCACGTTTTCAATGTTAAAACAAACGTAAATCGAGAATTTGTAGAGAAAACGCTCGTTTAGTAAATTGATACATCATTAAATTTGGCACATTGTTAATGTTCCGTTTGGATTTGTTGCAGCATTTCCTGTATTTCATACGCCAATCCAACACGATTCGTTTGATTGTAGATCAAATGTCCACATTTCACCTGTTGATCTGCAACTCAGTTGAAGGTAAGAATAGCTTTTATCCAAATTTTGCCTCTCAAGTTCAATGGGATTCCGTTATTCGTATTTGATCCTTCAATTAAATATGCAAATGAGCAAAAATGTAGAGATTTCTCCATAAGAATAACAAAATACCGAAGTTACTGATAATTCATTTTCTGCATATGCACATTTCGACAACTTATGTCTCATCAGTGCAGATAAAATTAAAACATTTGGAAGTCCATTAACCGAAAACGTGTAAAAGCTGATAGAGATCCAAAAGGATCTACATAGAAAAACCAAAATTCAGCCGAGACAGAGCTATGTATGAGGGAGATACTCCTTAGTTTTGAAATCGGTTTTCGAGTCAGTATCAAAGTACTGACTTCAGGGTTGGTGAGTATACTCGGGGACTAGCAGTCCACCAGCAGAGGCACCGGCCCAGTGGTAAAAAAATACCGAAGTTACTGTTAATCTATTTTCTGCATATGCGCATTTCGGCAACCTATGTCTCATCAGTGCAGATGAAGCTTCTCCTGCAGAAAATAAATTCACAATAACTTCGGTGTTTAGTTATTTGTTATCACTGGGTCGATGTCACTGCTAGTAGATTGTTGGTCCCGAGGGTATTTAACAACCCAGTAGTCAGTACTTCGGTGTTGATCCGAAAGAAGATTCCATTTGGAACCTTGCAATACCTAAATTTTGTTGAAAACTAAAGAGTATCCCCCTCATGCAAAGCTCTGTCCTTAGCTAATTTTGGTTTTATATAGTAGGGTGCAGACAAAACCTCTCGTCCATGTTAACTTGGGGAGCAGTCATGAGAACAGTCCTAAGTTAACTTGAAGTTAACTTGGAGCAGTCATAGAATCCTGACTGCTCTGACCAGTCATAGAGCCCTGACTGCTCTGACTATGCAGTCATAGAGCCCTGACCGCTCTAACCTGTCAAAGAATCCTGCCTGTTCTGATTAGTCGTATAGCTCTAAAACAATACAAGAACTGTAAATACTAAAAATTTAATACAGCGATGGAAATGTCCACAATTCCCTACCACACGCACACGATTCACACGACCAACGCACAAATTTTTCAAACGTTGAGTGAAATTTCATTCAATTTTGCAATAACCATATCAGAACTATCAGAAAAGAGTCACGTTTATGTATTTGAAAATTGTAATACTGTAAATTTCAGTCATTTTGTAAAATAAACAATTACATAAATAAATAAACTGAATAAAAATCAGTCCTGTAGAAAATAAAATATCCTGCAAACAGCCACAAATATCAAAACTTCAACTTGCTGTAATTATATCTAAAATATATAAGAAAAGGCAGACCATCTTCTTTCCATAATGTACCAATGCCTTCAATACTACAACTTGTTTTAACCTAAAATATAAAAGAACTAGAGGCTCAGAGACTGAGCCTGTATCGCTCACCTGACAAAATGCTTCTATGCCATGCATGACCAAAAATATGTTACCAATGGGGTCTAATATTTAGCTATGTTCTCCATTAGCACCTTTGTTTTTTGTCTGATCCTATTGAAATGAGCAATTTTTGCAAAGGACCTTTTATACATTTAGTTAAATTTGCTTTAATAGTTTCAGAGAAGATGATGAAAAGGATGGTTTTTTTCATGCCGGGCTCCAATTTGAAACTTTGTTCTGCAGCGGAGGCCATGATTTTTGACGGATCGAAATGAAATGAGCAATTTATGTAAAGTACCTTCTGTACATCATTCCCCTAAAAATTGGTCGAATTTGTTTCAGTGATTCAGGGGAGAAGATAAATATGTGATTTTCCCATATAGGGTTCAGTGTTAAACTATGTTCCGTGCTGCGGCCATGTTTTTTTTTATCAGATTGTAACTAAATGAGCAATCTTTGTTAAGGACTTTCCAAACATCATTCCTGTAAGGTTTGATTGAATTTGCTTCAGTGTTTCAGAGGAGAAGATGAAAATGTTATTTTTCCCATAGGGTCCAATGTTCAACCCAAGTTCGGTGCTGGTGGGCATGTTTTTCATCGGATCGAAATGAAATGAACAATCTTTGTAAAGATCTTTCGCACATCATTCCTGTAAAGATTGGTTGAATTTGCTTCAGCGGTTTCAGAGGAGAAGATGAAAATGTGATTTTCCCATAGGATCAAATGCAAAACTATGTTCTGTGCTGGCAGCCATGTTTTTATAGGATCGCCACACAATGCGCAGTCTATGCTAAGGACCTTTAGTACATCATTCCTGTAAAGTTTTGTTGAATTTTCTTGAGTAGTTTCAGAGGAGAAGATGAAAACGTGATTTTTCCATGGGGTCCAATGTTAAACGCTGGCGGCAATGTTTTTAATCGGATCAGTACACAATGAGCAATCTTTGTTAAGGACTTTTGTACATCATTCCTGTAAAGCTTGGTTGAATTTGCTTTGGTGGTTTCAGAGGAGAAGATGAAAATGTCATTTTTCCCATAGGGTCCAAAGTCAAACATAAGTGCCGTGCTGGCGGTCATGTTTTTTATCGGATCCGAATTAAATGAGCAATATTTGTAAGGAACCTTTAGTACATCATTCCTATAAAGTTTGGTTGAATTTGCTTCACTGGTTTCAGAGGAGAAGATGAAAATGTGATTTTTCATAGGGTCCAATGTTAAAGACCAACCCAACTATTGTTTATACACACAACGCAGCGCATTGTCATTGTTCTGTAAGACTTCTATGGCGTCGCACCGTGTGGAAGATCAGCAAAGTGACACTCACTAACTATGTTGGTGATGAAAAGTTTTTAACAAACAAATAAACAACATACATCAAAATTAAAAAAAAAATTGTCAAAGAGTTCTGTAATTTATTTAATTTGTAAAGAAGTGACACCTTTATCTCATAAACCATCGACGGACTGCTCGGCGAATGGTCTGTGCTTCGATTCCCGGTCGAGGTGAAAAATTTCATGGACCAAATTTTCGGCCCTTACACCATTTGCAAGGATGGTCTCAAGGAACGACCCGTAGCACGTTAAACACTTTTCATATAGTTCGGCAAGGTGCAAATTACTAAAAATGTAAATTGCCCAAAGTATTTTTTAATATATTACGGATAATTGTTTACATGTTTATTTGCTGTCATTTACTTTATTATGTTGTATATTGCAGGGAGAGGGCTTTATATAATAACTTGTGCCCGATCCCATTGCTGTAAATATTTTGAGCAATAAAATATTTTCAAAAAAAAAAATTAATTCAAGGTCGGCGGTCCTCCACGCGTACTCCGGCTTCCTCCACTACTACAACTGACAGTCACGATATAGCTGAAGTACTGCTGAAAACCCGTACAAAAAACAAACAAACAAACAAGCAAACAAACAAACAAAATAAAGGGCTACGCCGAGCGCAGCATGATACGACCGCAGCATGTCGACCACTGAAATTTCAACAAAAGTAGTTTAAAGTGGTGTGGACACAGTAAAGAGCTTGACACAATAATTAGATGGACACAAAAAGAAGCTTGATACAGTAATTAGCTGGAAACAAAATAGGGAAAAAATCAACCCTTTTGATCACTTACTGATAAAAAACGAAAGAGCTTTGCAAAATATGTACTATCAACTAAAACTTTACATAGAAATTCAAAGAAAAAATTTCCATCGAAATCGGATGAAAAATAAAGATTTGACATATTAAGAAAAATGCATTTTTGGCCCCTTTGACCCCTTATAGCTCAGAAACGATAAGATCTACACAAAATCCATTGCAGACTACTGAAAGCTTAGGTCAAGAGGAATCCAAAGAAAAAAATTTCATCGAAATCCGATGAAAAATAAAAATTTGACATATTTAGAAAAATTGCATTTTTGGCCCCTTTGACCCCTTGTAGTGCAGAAACCGTAAGACCTACACAAAATCCGTTGACTTACCACTGAAAGCTTAGATCAAGAGGAATCGAAAGAAAAAAATCCCATCGAAAACTGATGAAAAATAAAGATTTGACATATTTAGAAAAATTGCAATTTTGGCCCCTTTGACCCCTTGTAGCTCGGAAACGCAAAATCCGTTGCATAATACTGACAGCTTAGATCAAGAGGAATCCCAAGAAAAAAATCCCATCGAAATCCGATGAAAAATAAAAATTCTACATAATCTGCAAATTTGCAATTTTGGCCCATTTGACCCCTTGTAGCTCGGAAACTGTAAAAGCTACACCAAATCCGTTGACAAACTGGTGAAAGCTTAGATCAAGAGGAATCCTAAGAAAAAAATCCCATCGAATCCTAAGAAAAAAATCCCATCGAATCCATCGAAATCCGATGAAAGATAAAAATTCTACAAAATCTGCAAATTTGCAATTTTGGCCCCTTTGACCCTTTGTAGCTCGGAAACGGTAAGAGCTACGCCAAATCCGTTGACGTACTACTGAAAGCTTAGATCAAGAGAAATCCAAAGAAAAAAATCCCATCGAAATCCGATGAAAAATAAAAATTCTACATTATCTGCAAATTCAAAATTTTGGCCCCTTTCAGCCACTCATATCTGGGAAAGGAAACAAGTGATAAAAAATCTAATAGTTGAACACCGTATTAATTTTTCACAAGGAATCCATTGAAAAAAACTGCATCAAAATCGGACTTAAAATATTTTTTTTTTTAGATTTGCCCATGTTGGGCCCCATTTATCTTGTGAGCGGTACATGCTACGTGAAATCCGTTGGCATATTTCAGAATGGAAATTTCCTCAGGAGCACATTGAAACATACCCCATCAAAATCCAATAAATAATAAGGATTCTACGGTCAAAAATGTGAAAACACCAAATTTCACCCCTTTTTGGCCCTTTTTTAGAAACGGGCAGGGCCACAATTACCAAAACAAGTCAAAGTCTTTCTTTTGTGCCAAGTAACATTGTATCAAAATTTCATATGGATTAGAACTAAAGTTATTGACCAAAAACAAATGTGCCTACGGACGACAACGACGACAGCACCATTCCATTATACGACCTCAAATTTTTTGCGGTCGTATAAAAAAAACACTAAAAATTTATACCGCAAAGGTCTTGACTTCGTACTTGACAACTGGTATTGTTTCGATTGTGCTGTATGCAGGGGAGTATGTCATTTGCGCCGATTTGTTTAGCGTGAACAAATGACAAATATACTTGTATTTGACACGAAATTAACAAGTAAAAAGCGGCGCAAATTAAAGAAATAATCGGCGGAAATGAAAGAAAAAAATAGGGGTAAATGAAATGCAAATCGGCGCAAATGCAAAACGCCGGTATGCAGTTATGGAATGTCAAGTAAAAATTTATGCAATGGTGCAACAATAATATTAAAGACCATTATAGGGTTTGTATATCCCGAATTCCTGCGGTTTTAAATAGTTAATTCAACCGAGCGGTTTACATCTTAAGTATTCCCATGAAGATTACAAAAAGAGTATCCAGGACAACACGGGAAAATATTTGAAACAAAAAACGTAAAAAAGATATGTTACACCTTCTTTTTCTTTTCTTTATTCTCAAATCACGCTTGTTAAGAAAGTGACCATATAGTACACTGCCGTACAAAGAAAGTTGATTTTTAGATTATTGCTTCGGTGTTCATTATCGATAATCTAACTTTCGACGTCTATTACTGTGACGTCATCTTCATTGAAAGAAAAAAATCAAGCGACTTGTGGCCGAAAAAGTCAATTTTTGTCGTTATAATCCATTATATCTTTCTTATGAGTTCGGTGACCTATTGTTTTTATTGCCTTATTTTAATTAATACAAACAACTTAACTTGCTCTAAAAATAGGAGGAAAAAATCAACAGCAGAATTTTCGCAATTTAATAGAAAAGGTATAGACTTTCCGGAGTATAATACAGAAATCCGTTTGCAACTTCAAATATTATTACCGAAATGGCATGGGTTTGAAGTTAACCTTCTCATATCTCCAACTTCCGAATTAAGCTACTTTTCATGGCGCTATGGCAACAAAACAAATTCGGAGACATATTTTTTATTCTTGAAAATTGTCCCAAATACCTTGAAGAATGATTTCGGTAAGGTTCATGAAAAAATCAACTGTTGGTCTTTAAACTATGTTCCGTGCTGGTGGCCATGTTTTTTTTATCGGATCTGGATTAAATGAGCAATCTTTGTTAAGGACCTTAAGTACATCATTCCTGACAGACGACGGACGCCAAGTGGTGGCAAAAGCTCACACGGACCCTTCGGGTCAGGTGAGCTAAAAAGCAGATTTTCTTCATTCGACAATAAATCAATGCCCGCAATACTTCAATTTTCTGTAATTTAACCTAATATATATAAGAAAAAGCAGATTTTCTTCATTCCATATTAAATTGATGGCCACGATACTCCAACTTTCTGTAATTTCACCTAAAATATATATGAAAAAGCAGATTTTCTTCATTCCATATTATATCGATTCCCGCAACACTTCAACTTGCGGTAATTTAACCTAAAATATATAACAAAAAACTGATTTTCTTCATTCCATATTATATTGATGCCCGCACTACTTCAAGGTTCTGTAATTTAAAATAATATATACAAGAAAAAGCAGATGTTCTTCATTCGATATCATATCGATGCCCGCAATATTTCAACTTGCTGTAATTTAACACAAAATATATAAGAAAAAGCAGATGTTCTTCATTCAATATGATATCGATGACCGCAATACTTCAACTTTTTGTAATTTAACCTAAAATATATCATGAAAGGCAGATTTTCTTCATTCGATATTATATCGATGCCCGCCATTCTTCAACTTGCTGTAATTTAACCCAAAATATATAAGAAAAAGCAGATTTTCTTCATTCGATATTATATCGATGGCTGCGATACTCCAACTTTCTGTTATATAAGAAAAAACAGATTTTCTTCATTCGATATGATTTCGACGCCCGCAATACTTCAACTTTCTGTAATTTAACCTAAAATATATATAAAAAAGCAGATTTTCTTCATTCGATATTATATTGATGCCCGCAATACTTCAACTTTCTGTAATTTAGCCTAAAATATATAAGAAAAGGCAGATTTTCTTCATTCGATATTATTTAGATGCCCACAATTCAACTTGCTGTAATTTAACCTAAAATATATAAGAAAAGACTGATTTTCTTCATTTGATATTATATCGATGACTGCAATACTTAAACTTGCTGCAATTTAACCTAAAATATATAAGAAAAAGCTGATTTTCTTCATTTGATATTATATCGATGCCTGCAATACTTAAACTTGCTGCAATTACCTAAAATACATAAGAAAAAGGCAGATTTTCTTCATGAATAGTATATAAGCCCAAAACATGTGATACGCTATATGTTAATATTTTTAAAGTTGTAAAGTTGCAGTTTAAAAATCTATTTTATCTTTCAAAAAATAGACATTATGGGACGAGCAGTTGATTTTCAGGGGTGGGGATTGGGCGATTTTGTGAATAAATAATTTAATCTTGGTCCCAGCTGGGACTTATATTTGTCCCAGGTCCGGTGAAAAAAATCACTATTTTAATCATACTTGTCGTGAAAATAAATAATAATTTGTTCGAAATTCATGAAAATAAATATTTTTATAGGCAAAGAAAACGGGAAAATATATCTTTAAAATGTCGAGGACTTATATAAATATACGTCCTTGAAAATGTGGACTTTTGAATGAAAGTAGTAAACGCACGTTACACGATACGTACACGCAATGAATGAAGAACGTTACATGATACACGCACACGCTTTACACGACGAGTGCACACGATGAGCGCTAATTTGGAAATGTTGAACGTTTCACATAATATTAAAATAATATTGGTTAATTGTTCTCTATCAGTTTTTTAACATTTTTGAATATTTTGGCCTTCCAAACGGTTAGATTTAATCTGCATTGAACAGACATAAATTGTCGAAATCGCATATGCAGAAAATAAATTTACAGTAACTTCGGTATTTATTTATTTGTTACCACTGGGTCGATGCCTCTGCTGGTGGAGTGTTGGTCCCCGAGGGTATTCACCAATCCAGTAGTCAGTACTTCGGTGCTGACCCGAAAGCCGATTCTATTTGGAACCTTGAAATATCTAAATTTTGTTAATTTTATTGAAAAACAACTAAGAAGTATCTCCCTCATGCAAAGCGCTGTCCTTAGCTGAATTTGGCTTTATATTTAGATCATATTGGTTAATTGTTCTCTTTCATTTTTTTTTAAACATTTTTGATTTTATGGCCGTCCAAACGGTTAGATTTAATCTGCACTGAAGAGACATAAATTGTCGAAACCGCATATGCAGAATATAAATTTACAGTAACTTCGGTATTTAGTTTTTTGTATAATAAGCAATGAAGGGATATGGAGTAAATGCAAATGAGACAAAGTCTCTACAAATACATGGTAAAACGCAATGGAACAACGCTTTTACTGTTGTTCTTCATCTTGAAGTCACCATGAGGCCTTCAAAAATGAGTTTTGCCAATACCTCATAGCAAGTTCAAGACCCCTAGCACCGGTTTGAGCGGAATTCATTGCTAGACGTCGAGCAACGCTACATCCATGTTTATTCTGGACATGGATGCGGGATTGTCAACAAACATTTTGTATGCATCACCCTTCATTGGAAAAAAATGATAAACCATTCTTAGATTATAAAACGAAAACACTTTTTTTTCGATAGTAGGAAATAAATGTCTAATGAGTGACTAAGTTAAGATGAGATAACATATATAATTGATAGGTAAAAAAAAAACTTTATATAGAAACATTCTCTTGCCTGATGTTTATCTTTTGCATTTTGAATTAAAAAATCTTACACAAAAAATGTGTTCATTGTACAATCTCAATGTTTTAGACGTCAAAACCTCAAGAGAGCTCTTACTTTACTTATAGATGATCCTTTGTTTAAATGCCGTGCAATGCCATTGGCTGGTTAAATATATAATTATGGTGTAAATAACCCAATTAAAAAGAGTAATCGATATGCATTCGATGTTACCGTGGACAGAGTTTTATATACGGATATTAATGACATTTTGTTATATATATTTTTTTTAAAACAAGATCCAACTAGCCATTAATAAGCCTAAGTTTGGGTTTTTCGCTTACATTAAAACCAACATTGATTACGCTGTTAAAATATAGTTTCAGTAAGACTCAAGATTCCATTGTATAAGTTTGATGGCGCCGTCAATTCTTGTACAATAATATGACGTAAGTCATATGTATGTAACTCGGTAAATGGATAAAAGACTGGTAGTTTTGCAAATGGGCGGATTTGTATTTCAACTGGGCAGAAAAAGTTTTTCAATTGGGCAGAAAAAAATTTGCAACTGGGCGGAATTTACTTTTTTCAAGTAGGCGGATTTCCTGTGATTTACTAGTCTTTAAAAAAACCAAATGCACTTAGCAAGCAAAACTGTAGTTATATCTATGCGGAGTTTCTTGTGTTTTTTTCTTTCAGTCCTAAAATAGACATCAAATCAAATGTAATCATCCCGTTTTAAAGAAGACTAAAATGAGCACGATATCTTACTACTATGTCTTTCAACCACAGACTTAGAAATGAGCATTGACTTTCTATTATATAACGTTTAAAAGTAAATCATTGTGAGATACTGTATATTTGCATGTCTATTCGCGCTTGAAATCTGTATCCAACAACTTTAATTTTTGCTTTGGAAATCGTTTACCGATGTACTCTTTTCGCGTCATGTACCCAAATTTACTTTACATCAATTCCGCCCAATTGCAAAACTAAAAATCGACCAATTGAAAATATTCGCAATTTAAAAATCTGCCCAACTGAAATGCGTCCAAAAGAATATACAGAAGATCAGACAAGATGACAACTACATTTATAGATGTGTTTCGGGATCCCTACAGCCATTCAGTGATTTCTTTTATGATTGACTCATTTAATTGAATATGACATTCAACGATTTGTAAAAGACAAATTTGTGTTTCTCTTATTCTGAAATTAACGGTATCTACAGGTAGGAACGTTGTCCTGCGAAGATTTGTTTTGTGGTGGTTTTTTGTCCTGTTGTGTGGTGGTTGTCCTGATGTTGTGGTGTTCTGTTTTGTTTACATATGCTCAAATATATGCTTACAACCAAATAATTGTGATAATTTGTATAGGACATTATGATCTTCATTCTTAGAATATTTTTAGTTGATTAAATGTATCAAATAAACAGTAAATAACGTTTTTTTTATTTGTCCTGATGTTGTGGTGTTTAAAGTGTCCTGATTTTGTACACCAATAAAGGTATTTATGATTATCATATACAAGGTAACCCGACTTAAAATTGTAGCATATCAAAAGAATAATATATGAAAGTTGTCACCAATTTCAAAGCAATACATGTAATTTTGTAAAGAAATTTTATACTTCCTTATGGAAAGAATCTTGCATATAGAAATTTTCAAAATACTGGGAGCATTTAACAACGAAAAATATATTTTATTAGCAGTTCATTTAATCAGTTGTCAATAGAAAAAAAGAAGGGAAACGGGGAATGTGTCAAAGAGACAACGACCCAAAGGGGAGTAATAACAACTCAAAGCCACCATAAGATCTTCAATGAACGGTGAGAAAACTCCACACCCAACGGCAGGTCGGAGTCGGCCCCTGAATAAAGAGTAATCAAGTTCTGCGAAATAAACATCATCCTAGACTCCTATAGACATAAAGTAAACTAACTAGAAAAAGAACAAGACACACAAAGGCTTAATAAATTTCCTGACTTAGGACAGGCGCAAACCTGCTGCGGCGGGGTTAAACTAGTTTTATTGAATCCAAACTTTCCCCCTAGCCAATCTGATGAAAAAAAAAAACAGTAGTATCAACAGTAAAATTCAGTAAGTAACATAACTGAGTCAATTGTGAAAAGTTAAACTGAGAGAACTAAATATACGGACAAAAACATGAAATCACAAAAGACTACTAGCAATTAACTGACATGCCAGCTCCAGACCCATTACAAAATAGCAAATAAATAACAAATAAAATTATGTACCATCAGTATACAGCTTCCACCAAGATCCCTTCCTGTGAGGAGTTTAGCATAATGATTTCATGCATATACCAGAATACATAAACAGAAAAGACACACAAAGGCTTAATAAATTTCCTGACTTAGGACAGGCGCAAACCTGCTGCGGCGGGGTTAAACTAGTTTTATTGGGCCCAAACCTTAACCATACAGCCAATGTGATCAATCAAAAAATAATCGTAACAACAGTATAATTCAGTTGGCAACGGGAATGAGTCAATTGTGAAAAATGAAACTGAAAGAACTAAATATACGGACATAAACATGAAATCACAAGAGACTACTAGCAGTTAACTGGCATGCAAGCTCCAGACCCATTACCAACTGACAAAGTAAATTATGTACCCTCAGTATACAGCTTCCACCAAGATCCCTTCCTGTGAGGAGTTTAGCATAATGATTTCATACATATACCGGAATACATAACCCGTGTCCATGCAATACAGATTTTAGAAATTTAGAATGTGTTTAGTTAAAATGAAAAGACCCTATCGAAAAATCAATGTTAATACCAAAGAAGGCCATACGTAATGACTTGACGACATTACCGTAATTAAAACCCTTATGAATAAGACGATTTAAAGGTTTTATAAGTTTGCTAGGCGAGTTTAAGTATTTTTTACTGTTTTTTAAAGCAATATATGTTTTTTATTTTTTTTTTTGTTTGTTTAAAGCAATAAAAAGAACAGATAAAAAAAAAGAGTTGCATAATTGATACATTCGTTAAAATAATGTAGATGTTTGGTACTGGCTTGATTATTTTCGCAACCTGTAGACATTCATTTCCAATTGGCGAACCGTTATGAATTCTACAACAATGTTTATCGCCTCGGCACAGCAGAAAGGATCGGATTAGTTTAGATATTATTATTTAGCAAAAAAGAACTAGGATGGTGAAATTGTGATTTTATCGCAAAACATTTGATTAAAGGTTTCAAACCAACATGTTAGAGGTGACAAGATTGGCATAGTCAATAGCTGCACATACATAAAGCAACTAAGAAAATTGCACAGACAATGGATAAGACGACACACTTATTATATTTTGGTGTAAATGAAAGAGCTTAAACGTCTTTCTGACAAGAAACAATATGCATTTTACATTGAAAGGATATGGAGTAAGTGAGACAAGGTCTTTGCAAATACATTGTAAAACCAATCAATTGAACAACGTTTTATGTCTCTTCCTTTTACGGGGAGACATTGTTTTTGAGTTTTCCGTCAGTCGTCTGTCCGTCACAAAGTTTGTGGACGCCCATTCTCCTATTTCCGATCGGATTTTGATCAAAATTTATAGAAAAAATTATAGTTTAAATTCCGTACTACATTTCGTTTGGTGGAACACTATGTTGAAGTATTTCTTAAAATTCAAAATGGAAATAGAAAATTGTTCACTGAAGACGGACATGCTGTTTCCTGTGTAATTTCTGTATGTAGTCAATTGAGTTTACTTTACTTTGTTTCTCTTAAAAACGATCAAGCATTTACGTCACGCGACATAAGCGCGGAACCAGGGATCCCCTATTTCTGGATTTATTTTTAATTTCTAGCAGAATCTAGGCAAAACTGACCCCATAAATTGCAAAAAGTATATTAGAAGCCCACTGGAACCAACCATAGTTCTTCGGAGGCTGGGTCCGCCAGTGCGCTTAACCACAAAATTAGCTATGCTTATTATTGTTTAATGGGTTCTCATAAGACTGGTATATTTGTCCTTTCTGCTCAGTGGGTCAGTTTCAAGTAACACCATTGCCACTCACCAAAAATTACATGAGCGTTCCATTATTGATACATTGCGAAGAACTAGGAACCAGGTGAAGTAAAGTCCGTAAAAAGATTCCCCGTGCGAGAGATGTATGCTCTGTATATTTTTCAGTTATGGTGTACTTGTGCGTGAGAGAATTTCTCATATGCATATACTATTGATACTTTCAAATTTTGGCATTTATTTTATTAATTTCGAAATGTAATCCAGACCACCTGTTTTAAGTGCCCACATCTCACTATTTTATAAAGCCAAGTTTTCTTACATTCGACTTGATGAGTGCCCTGTGTTTGTCTATATGTTGTAATCGTCCACTAGCTTAAGACACTAGTGCTTTTGTCGCGCAAAGGATGACAGTGATTGTAAGAGCACTTTGCCAATTTAATTGATGTTTGTTGACAATCCCGCACCCATGACCAAGAAAGACGTGGATGTAGCGTTGCTCGACAATTAGCAAATAATTCCGCTTAAACCGGTGCTAGGGGCCGTCTTGAACTTACTATGAGGTATGAGCAAAGCTCATTGTTGAAGGCCTCATGGTGACTTCAAGATGAAGAACAACAATAAAAGCGTTGTTCCTTTGCTTGTTTTTTACCATGTATTTGTAGAGACTTTGTCTCATGTACATTTACTCCATATCCTTTTATTCGGACTTATGATACACAATTGCCCATATTTTTAGAATTCATTCTCCTTTATTGGTATTGAGCAAGTGCAAGATATTTCTCCTTTATTGGTATTGTGCAAGTGCAAGATAATCCTTCTAGGAATGAGTACTAGAATTTCTCTTTGATAAACAAAAGGGATTTCAGTGTATACCACAGTATTATCTTGGATTAACATTGGATGTGAACGAAAGAAGTTATTATGATCAGAACATCAACAATTCATAACATTTTTAGTTGAATTAACGTTGTTTGTTTCTCCTTTTGTCGTTAATTTGACATGAATTGGGCAACCAAAACCACCACAAACAAGGACTAACCACCACATCACTAGGACAAAACACCACAAAATCAGGACATACTTTTTTTTCAAAATTGCAACCACCGTGCGCGGTCCCGGCTTATGAATAGGCCCGCAGCATCCTCTGAGCTTGGAGTATGCGTCTTCCCTTTTCGATTTCACCCTACTTTTCCAGTGGCAGTCAGAATTTCCCGTCCCATGACCCTTTCCATACCCCAAAGTGATTATTTATTAACAAACTTGTTCTCGTCTTGATATAGCTGAAATATTCTTTAGTAGACGTTAATTAATATTCAATCAATCAATCAATCAAAATTGCAAAATTTGCTATTATTATGCATGTGACGTTCAAAATTTTATTACCACAATACACTAGGATGTAAAGTATTTCTTGCATATCGATATCGTGTAGAAAAGTATGAATTAACATTTTTGTCACTTTCGAAAAAAACAGAATTTTATGCTAATTCCACAATAAAAATAATCAAGAAATGACAAAGCTGGCTTAAATGATTACAAAACGTGCATTTCTTTAAATCTTCCAAACAAGCTGATACTATCTGCAAATTTGCAAAAATTCCGTTTTGTTTATATATTTGTCACGATCACCGCCACAAAATAAGGACAACCACCACACAACAGGACAAAACACCAACACAAAACAAGTCTTCGCAGGACAAGGTTCCTACCTGTTGTCTATGAAGTTACATCGTGTTCGTTGTGAAGGAAGTTGATCTTTTGATCTTTTGAACTTCCCATACCCTTCTTACTCTAGTTGCATTGCACGCATTGCGTGCATAACGTACCTCTAGCGTTCACCTAACGCGTACATAACTTTTCAGCAACGTTACAGTGCGACAGGACCATTACAAAGCAAACAATAACAAAAAATTTTGAGAAAAAAGTCAGTTTCGGTCTTTTAAAGATGTTATGTAGCGTTCCGTTATCTTATTTGTTCCAAAGGGTCAAATCATTATACAATGTTTTTCCTTGAAAAAAAAAGTATTTGTTTCGAATTGAATAAATGGCATGTAAAAACATTTCTTCGTATAGTCCATGGGCTGGAATAACCCCCCGTGCACCCCCCCCCCCCCCC
>MJUU01069971.1:53139-113716 GCA_002080025.1 Modiolus philippinarum
CCCTCTTCAAAATAAAACATGTTAACACGAGCATAACCTGCACGCATTGGTGGAATAGGGCCCATTTTTAGACCCACATACCAAAATTTAGGAAAATTTCGTTTTTCGTTCAACTTTTTCTTTCAGTTGCTTCAAAATATTGACCAAATGCTTCCTAGTTATAAATACGATGCATCAAATTATTGCTTATTGTATAGGCTTTACAAAGAAGCCAAATGTTTACAATTTATATGCCAAATACCTTCCAAAGCGCCATTAAACGTACCCCTAACCCTGTGAAATATTGAGGAAAATTTTGATATTTTCATTGAAATTCCATAAGTTTGATGGTCTAAAGAACCCGAAGTGCATCTCGATTCCCCATTCTGAAAATTGTTTTTAGTTTTTCAGTCTATTTTCTTAATTATAAAACATGTTAAAATAATGTTAACATATTCTTAAAGACCAAAGTTTTATTTTCAAATAGACCAAATAAATGGATCTTTGAATATTTCCGATTTTGACTAAGTTTTTGCATTCTTTTACCTAGTATTACTTTTTAGTAAACAAATATCATTTAAAGTAGGAATCAAATGAAAGCTTATTATATGGGCTGTACAACTATTACAAATAATGGCCATTATTATGTAATATAAACATCATACATCAATAAAACTTACCCCTACCCCAACAAATTTACTGTAAAATTGTCAATTTTTTGTCTATGTAAGCATAAAATTAACCAGAACACGCAAAATGTGTGTTGTATATGACAATGTTTCATAAATTATACCATGATTTTGTATTTTAACAGCCATTTGTTGACTTAAACTAAGTTTTTTGCCTAAAATTGATGAAAAATGGGAATTTTCAACATTTCAGATTTGCCCAAATTTCAATGTTAAATCGTTATATATGCCAAATCTGGAGCATATATCTGCAGATATGCCAATTAATTGTTCTAAGCGATACATTAGTTGTCTGAAAACATTGTTAAGGAAAACAAGAAATGTTTGCTGTGACTCAAAATACCGAAAATCTTACCCGTACCACAACAAATTTTCCTCAAAATTGTCAATTTTTTGTCTATGTTTGCAACAAATTACCTCAAACACGCTAAATGTGTGTTGAATATGACAATGTTGCATAAATTACATCCTGATTTGGTAATTTAACAGCCATTTGTTGACTTAAACTTAATATTGTGCCCGAAATTAATGAAAAATGGGATTTTTCAATATTTCAGATTTGGCAAAAGTTCACTGTAAACCCGTTATATATGGCAAATCTGGATGATACATATGCAGAAATCCCAATTAATTGTTCTTAGCAATACATGAGTTGTCTTTAAACAGTGTTTAGAATATCAAGGGGTGTTTAATGTGACTCTGAATACAGAGAATCTTACCCCTACCCCAACAAATTTTCCCTAAAATTGTCAATTTTTTGTCTCAGTTCGCATAAAAAGAACTACAACACGCAAAATGAGTGTTATATATGACAATGTTGCATGAATTACATCATGATTCGGTATCTTAACAACCATTTGTTGACTTAAACTCAAAATGGCTCAAACTGATGAAAAATGGGAATTTTCAACATTTCAGATTTCTCCGAAGTTCATTGTTAAATCGTAATATATGTCAAATCTGGAGGATTCATCTACAACTATGCCATTTAATTGTTCTAAGCGATACATTAGTTGTCTTAAAACACTGTTTAGAAAAACAAGGAGTGTTTAGTGTGACTCTAAATACCGAAAAACCTACCCCTACCCAAACAATTTTCCCCATAATAGTCATTTCTTTAACACACAAAATCTGCATTGAATATAACAATGTTGCATAATTTCTATCAAGAGTTTTCATTTTAAGTCCCATTTGTCAGCTTAAACTCAATATTCTGTACAGAACTAATGAAAAATGGGAATTTTCAGCATTTCAGATTTGTCCAAAATTCACTTTTAAATAGTTATATGTGGCAAATCTGGAGGATTTATATGTAGATATGCCAATTCATTGTTCTAACCAATATATAAGCTATATAAAAACAATGTTTAGAAGAAGAAGGAGTCTTCACTGTGACTCTAAATACTGAAAATTTTACCCCTACCCCAGGAAAATGATGCTTTAAAATCCCCAGAATATTTATGTCTGTACATTTATATGAACAATACATACTAATATTTTACTTTCTTTTAAAAAAAAACATTTTATTTATCGCAATATGCAATTTTAACGCCAAAATATGGGTAAAATTGTATATTTTGGGCGCTTTTCGTGAAAAATGGGATTTTTCAGCATTTCGGAATTTTACAAAATTCAAAGTTTAATTGTTGTATAACTGCCCATAAACCACACAGTCACATGATCTTTTTTGTGATATATGGGAGTCTCTATGTATTTTTGTATTTGAAATGATATGTTATTGGACTATTATACAATGTTTAATCTTTTCAAGATGAATAAAATGAAATAGATTGTGTTGAATATTTGTGGTAAGGGGTTATATGTTTGTAATTTATGAGACTGTAGTTATTCTAAAACTGCTTAAAACATATTTTCGTATGGCTTAGATATAATGAAAGGATATCTAATCAACATTTTCAAGTTATATATCAATTTCATGAGGTATTTCTATCTCAAAGTCAAAACAGCAGAAATTCTGAAAAACGGAAAAATCCCATTTTGCATACAATTTCTAGCAGAAGAATAAAAAAGAGACCTCTTAAAAAGTTTAAATCTACTTATATGATCATCTGCATGGCAGCTTTAGTGAAATACAAACTAGAATTCCAATAAAACATTATTCTTTAATCATTTAGAGTCTAAATATTTCATATTTTCCCTTAATGTTTAGGGGGAGCGTTGCTTATTTGACATTTCTGAACCTATTAGGCGTCTGAAACTAAAATGTTTGCTCATGATTGCTAACATATCATAAATCATTATTACATCGGCAATTATTAAATATATATTCAGATTTTTACAACCATAAAGTGAGAAAGTCGAACTTGTGAGAAAATCTAAAATTCCGAAAATTACCATTTTTCAAAATTTTTATACCGAAAATCAAAATTTTGTGGACATTAAAGGTTTTATTTTCCAACATTGTATCACAACAGATAAGTTAGGTATAAAAAACTAGATCAAATGACTAGGGTTGTTTATCTGAAAGGAATTGAAAGCCTAAAATTGTCATTTTCGCTATTTTTTTGCAGGAGGAGGGGTACATTTTTGGTATCCCAAGATCATAAAAATGGCGTGAAAAGCCCAAACTTGAGTTCATTGTAAAGGGTATTAAATTAGCTTTAATTTGGTAACAAATTTCACTACATATTACTTATCATTAAATATTTATGGAGCTTAAAAGATGAAACTCAGTTCAAAACGAAAATACAAGAATTTTTCGCGGTGTACTATAAAAGTGGCCCTATACTGTCTATGCGTGCAGTTTATGTTCGTGTTAACATGATTTATTTTGAAGAGGGGATATAGGAGGACTGAAAAAAACGGTCTAGATGGAAAGTTGGGGGGTGTACGGAAAGTGATTTCAGCCCATGGCCTAGTAAAGTGAGAGTATTATGCCAATTTTTTGTTTCATGTATATAGGATAAGTTCCAAAATAAAAAAAAAAACATTTTTTTAATAGGCAGGATAAATATGCATTGATAAAAATAAAACCATTGAAACTGTGGCAATGGACAGGGATGCAACCGCCAAATATGTATATCAATGTTCCGTTTAACAGGAAGAAGATGAGTGACAGACCTGAACAGAAAAGACATGATTCACCTCGTCATACTTAAGCTTCAGACTAAAATCAAATTATCATCAAGAAAAAGCAGGAAAATTGACCGACTGTCAAACGAGGGTAAAACTTCATTGGGTAAAGGGATTTATTGGCCAGTCTTGACTTCGAATTATGGCTGAAATATATCTCTTGTGAAGCTTTACCATTTTTCCTAAATTCAATGAGTCAGATTAGCAGGATTTATTTTTTTTATCAAACTTAATTTAAATCCCAACGAAATGCCATGTGCTTATTGCTATTTATTCATAATACATGTATTCATTTATATTGATGTAATGGTTCAATTTTTTGATCAGCTGACCCAAAGCCAACAGGTAATAAATTTCTTAGAAACAATTTTTTGCCACAAAATTAATCACTAAAGACTCAGACTAAGATTGTTTCGCTCACCAGACAAAAATAATGTTTTATTTCAACGGGAGTCTAATGCAAAGCTATGTTCTCCACTTAGATTGTTTTTTCTTAGATCCATTTGAAATGAATAATCTTGGTAAAGGGCCTTCAATAAAATATTCCAACACATTTAATCTAAATTTGATAAACAAACAAGTTAAAATTCATGTCGAACTGCGATAAAAGGTAAAACAATAAATACAGATATGTAACAATTATGTCAAAACATAAAAATATGATTAAAAAAAAAGACAGAGGTGGGGATGGGTGAAGATCATCGACATTGATGTCTTCAAAGAGCCATGGAAAGCTAAATTTGCTTCAATGATTTCAGAATAATTAAAAACATGATAATTTTACCATACGGTCCAATGCGAGCACTATACATTGTATGTATCGTGTTTTTTATCGGATCAGAACAAATGGGAAGTCTTTGTAAAGATCCTCCGTACATTATTCTTGTAAAAATTTGCTAAATTTGCTTCGGTGGTTTCAGAGGAGAAGGTGAAAAGTGAAAAGCTTATAACAGACGATGTACGCCAATAACTCACGCTGTCCCTTTGGGCCAGGTGAGCTAAAAATATACCAATATTACAGTATATTTAGTTCCAGAATTTGACCATATCGATACTTATGTCTCATCAGTAAAAATACAGTTTGACAACATCTGAAAAAAGAAATTGGACAGAGGGTCCAATATTACCTCCGGACAAAAATTTTCGATACAGATAATTAGGAACAAGATATCAAAGTAATCGTACTTTTTTTAACTTTTGATTAATCCATCTGAAAATATCAGGCACAGGCTTATATGATACTATCATGACAAAAATTCAAACATGTGTTCTGAAGATAATACTAGGAGGCTCGAGATTAACCAAGACAAAAATGTCTGCAACACATGTCCGAGCTGTCAGACAGAGAGAAAAGACGCATAAGGTGAAACCAAATTACATGTACCCCTAACTTCGTTGCGGAGGGGTATAAAAAGGGAAACTATCATTTTGTAGATTTGATCTTACGGTTGTTAATCATCAAATCTGCTGTTGATCGTAGCATATACCGACCGGAGATCGTATCGTAATTTCCTCATGTTGTGTAAAGTAATGTCAAATATTGAACTAAAATAACTGACAATTGAATCATTCTGCTTATATCAAAATGAAGTCAACAGATGAATTTTTAATGCTGGTGTTGAAAAATAGCTTGTTAAGTACAAAATGTTAATGGAATAAAATTTGAAGTTCATGATCTCAGATTTTGGCGTGATTTTCTGTAGCAATTTGATTAAAATATCCAAGGAAATGTACATGTAATCAGAAATTTATTTATAATTTTCACCAAATGACTTGTTAACATCGTTTCTACATCCAAATCAAACCACAGTCCTACTTAGAATGGTGTTAAATATAAAAAAAAATCTTAATACCACTATTCCATTTCTCTTAGACAAACAAACATTGATGATCGTATCAGTCAGACGATGATCAAAATTATACAACGCTGTTTAGCAGAAAAATTTCTCACTGGACGTTAAAATCTAACTAATCAATGTTAAAATCTAACTAATCAATCAATCAATCTTACTTATCATGTCTACATAATATTCTTTTAACTTCCATATTTGTTGTCTGACTGTCGATATGTTTATCTGCTGATGCTTTTTAGCTCAAATGGCTATGCCAGGGTGAGCATTTGCTATCACTTTCGTCCGTCGACCGTCCGTAAACTTTTTATTTAAAGATCTTCTACTCTTAAACCACTGGACCAAGTGAAACCAAACTTGGTCAAATAGTCCTTGGATGATCCCCTTTTGAAATTTGTGTCGCTAATGCTACTTTTTACCTTTTTAGGTACATTTAGGGCTTGCTATATGGTGTTAGGTTGCTCACTTTGTTGAAGACCGTACGGTGACCCCTAGATGCTTTGTTTTGGGTCGTTTTAACTGGGTATGGGATGTTGTCTCCTTGACATTTACCCCATTTCCTTTCTTTTTAATACTCGTCCAAGATGGCGCAAGCGGAGACCATAGTTTTAACATTAGACCCTATGGGAAAACGCATTCAAAGATCATCTCCTCTAAAAATACTGAGCCAATTGGAACCAAATTTGGCTACAATAGTCCTTAGATGGTGTGTCGCTTAGGTCCGTACCCGATAAAAGATGGTCACCAGCGGGGACCGAAGTTTAACATTTGACCTTATGGGGAAATATTCAAAAATCTTCTCTCTAGAAACCTCTTAGTCAATAGAAACCAAACTTGATCATAATAGTCCATGGGTGCCCCCCTTAAAAGATTGTGTCGCCTGTGGGGACCATAGTTTAATGTTGGACCCTATGGAAAAAACATTAAAAAATAATGTTCCCTGGAACAACTTGGCCAATTGAAACCAAACTATGCTTCGAAAGTCCTTAGTTGGTCAACAAAAATTGTGTCTATCGGGTCAGTACCCGATCCAAGATGCCCGCAAGTGGGGACCGAAGTTGAACATTGGACCCTGAGGGAAAATATAGAAAATCTTCTCTGAAACAACTGGGCCAATTGAAACCAAACTTGAGCGCAATAGTCCCTTGATGACCCCTTTTAAAATTGTTTCGCTCATGTCTATACCTCATCCAAGATGGCCGCCAGCGGGGACCATAGTTTAACATTGGACCCTATGAGAAAAAACATTAAAATTTCATCTCCTTTAAAAATGCTGAGCAAATTCGAACCAAACTTGGCCACAATGATAGTCCCTAGATGGTTCCCTGTAAAAACTGTCGGTTGGGTCATTACCCGCTCCAAGATGGCCGCCAGCTGGGACCGAAGTTTTACATTGGACCTGTGGAAAAATATTCAAAAATCTTCTCTTCTGAAACCATTAGGCCAATTGAAACCAAACTTGCTTACAATAGTCCACGGGTGGCCCCCTTTTAAAATTTTGTCCCTCATGTCCGTACCTCATACAAGATGGCTGCAACCGGGGAACATAGTTTATTATTGGACCCTATGGGAAAAACATTTAAAAACCTTCTTGGAACTTCTTGGCCAATGGAAACCAAACTAGGCTTCAATAGTCCTCAGATGGTCAACTTTGAAAATTGTGTCGCTCGGGTCATTACCTGATCCAATATGGCTGTAAGTGAGTACTTAAGTTTAACATTGGACACTATGGGAAAACACATTAAAAATCTTCTCTGAAATCTCTGGGCCAATTGAATCTAAACTTAGTCACAATAGTCCTTGGGTGGCCCCTTTTAGAAATTGTGTCGTTTGGGTCAGTACCTCATCCAAGATGGCCGCCAGCGGGGAACGAAGTTTAACATTGGACCCGATGGGAAAACATTTAAAAATCTTCTTCTCTGGAACAACTTGGCCAGTTAAAATCAAACTTGGCTACAGTAATCCTTGCATTGTCACCTGTAAAACTTGTGTCGCTTAGATCAGTATCCTATCCAAGTGGGGACCAAAGTTAAACATTGGACCCTGAGGGAAAATATTAAACATCTTCTCTGAAACTGCTTGGCCAAAACTTGGTCACAATAGTACTCGGGTGGCCCCTTTAAAGACTGTGTCCCTCATTCAAGATGGCAGCCAGTGGGACAATAGTTTAACATAGAACCCCATGGGAAAAACATTTGAAAATCTAGTCTTCTCTAAAACTACTTCGCCAATTGAATTTATACTTTGCTTCCATAGTCCTGAGATAGTCAACTTTTAAAAATTGTGTCGCTTGGATCATAACCTCATTCAAGATGGCGGCCAGCGGGGACCAAAGTTTAACATTGGACCCCATAGGAAAATATTAAAAAAAACCTCCCTCTGAAATTGCGTAGCCAATTGAAACCAAACGCGGTCACAATAGTTCTTGGGTGGCCCCCTTTAGAAATTGTGTCGTTTATGTTCTCGACGTATCTCATCCAAGGTGGCCGCCAGCGGGACTGCAGTTTAACATTGGACCCTATAGGAAAATATTCAAAAATCATCTATATCAGCAATATTTATTAGCTAGTCCATTTAGATTATATGGGGAACTCCTGCCCATTTTTTTTTAATTGTGGTCTGAAAAGGGTTGTAATGGATGGTGGAGGTCTCAGTTGGCATGGAAACCATACCAGAAGGCTTAAATTATAAAGGAAAACGTATTCTGCTACATATTTTATTTATGATTTTAGCAATATGTATAAACTTGATTACAAGGGGAACTCCTGTCGAATTCTTTTAAACAAAGAGATCAGAATGTTTTTAATTTAAGCAATATGTATTGCCTACCGTAGATTATAAGGGGAAACCCTACCCATATTGTTTTTGAATAGGGGTCTGACATGAGTTGTACTGGATGCCGGAGCTTTCAGTTGCCTTGGACACTAAACAAGAAAACTGAAATTTTGGGGAAAAAATTCTGCTTAATTTAAGGTTTTGTTTTCAGAAATATGTATACATCCGTTAATAAAAATTTCTGGCAAAATATTTTTTGAAAGGGGTCCTTGTAATGTTTTGATTACAGCAGTATTTATTACCTAAATTGTTAAAGGAACCTCTTCCTAAATTTTTTTGGAAAGGTGGTCTGAAATAGGACAAAATTGATAACGCATTCAAACACATTCAAAAATCTTCTCGGAAACAACTTGTCCAATTAGAATAGAATTTTACTTTGATAGTACCTGCCAATAAAGGTATCAAATATGACTGCCATCAGTAACATACTTTAACATTTGACCCTTTGGAAAACAAATTCAAAGATCTCCTCAGTAACTACCAAACGTAGTCACAATGGTCCTGAAATTGTTCCCCATAAAAAAGGAAATTGTCCCCTGCAAATTCAGTGCCTCATTCAAGATGGTCACCAGAGGGGTCATACTTTATATTAGATTGAATTAAAAGAATAAGGTCACTGAAACCACTATCCAATTGGAACCAAGCTTGATCACAAAAGTCCTTTGGTGGCCCCATTCAGAATTTGCATTTGGCATGTCTGCATCCATTCCAAGTTGGCCTTTTTAACAGAAAAAAGTTTCAATTCTAGACCCTATTGGAAATGCCATTCATCTCAATGGTCCAGGTGAGCGATGCAGGCTCTTGAGAGCCTCTTGTTTCTTAAGGTTATTTGGAAGAGTTGGCATACTATGAAAGTCAAATGATCTGGTCAGATTTGGAATGGGACCGCAGAGTAAATTAAATCCCTTTATGAAGGGATGCAAGGGTAGCTTCAGTAAAGATACTGATCTGTAGATTTTATATAAAATATTTAAACACATACAGTGCGTTAAGACATGTACAATATACAATAAACTAAATGCAACAGCATGTCAAATATCAAGAGGCTGGGATTACTGATACCCGCCAATAGATTTATCGCAAAAGATGACCTATAAGTCAATTGGCATAAAATTAGTTCCATGTCACTGAATTGAGATGGAATCAGAAAGCGCTGTTACAAATGATTGCTTTATGAACATTACAGATGGTTTTTTGATAAATGTTTGTTGAGTATGGATGCTGGCCCGAAAGCCGAATTTTGGAAACTTACAATATCTAAAATAGGAAATTTTGGAAGAAACTAAGGCGTATCTCCCTCCCTCAGGCAAAGGTCTGTCCTATCTGATTTGGCTCTCTTTTCTAATATGACTCTCTTTTGGCTTTGGAAACAAAGCTATGTTCTAATTCCAACATTGTTTTAGCAAATGCTTATATCTTTTACAAAACGACATTCGTAATGTACAGTTTCACGTTTTATTCACTCAATATTCATGTGTAAACAAAGTTTTAAATAATGAACCACCCAAAAGCTGCATCAAATAATGACAATAATAGAAATTTACAACAGTTACTGGATTTAAGACTCGGAACTGAAATTGATATAACCGTAACCTAGCAACGAATGTCAAATTGTTGTTATGAAATTTTATCTGTATGTTGCATATCATGCTTACAATTTAGATATTAAAATGGTAATTTTGTAACGTCAAATAATTTATTAATATGAGTTTTATTCCTTTACATTTCTTTTTCGGCTTCAAATATAACATAACAAATCAGAATTACAACCAGCTCACATTTATACCCGTTTCGATTTTTCAAATATCCGTATTTTATATTTTTGCAATAGATTTTTTGCATTTATTCATAAGCTTATGAGCAATTTGTTTCAATAAAATGACGAATATAGATTTCTCTATGTCCATTTATGTATGTTTGCATGCAATTTTAGTACATATTTTTATTCTAGTGTCAAACCCAATATTGTCCTCTAAGAGTCGCTTCGAATGTTCAAGACGCCTATTAAATACATTTGAATCGAAATAGATTATTACAATTGAGCTCTATTCAAATAAGAACATGGACAGACCTTATATTTGTCTTCATTGTATACCTCGCTAGCGCTCGTTATAAAATATTGACAAATATAAGGTCTGTCCATGTTCTAATTTGCATACAGCCCGCTTGCAATAATCTATTTCTTAATTTAGATCTTTTCTAACATTTTTTTCTCCGTCAACCTTTGTTCAACTTTCGATTTCTGGATGGCAATTGTTTTGATTTTATCTGCACTGATGAGACATAAAATGTCGAGATTGGCAATATGCAGAAAATTAAATTTTCAGTAACTTTAGTATTGTTTCATTTATGAGTAAAATCCCTAGAGTATCTTGCTACATTTGTTATTTCAATTTAAAGTATCTTCCTTGTATTTCAAGATATGCATAAGGTACATATTTATATTTTCTGTATTTTAACAAATTTGAACTTATTCATATTGGCTTACTTCAAGGTGATTCGTGTAGGAGACACCACATGTACATGGGTCTAAAGAGGGCATAGTGTCTCTTGCAGACAAAGCTATCGTGACTTAAAGGACTAGTTTGAATTGAAACCGGACGAGGGGCATGTCATCATCTTGTCTGTCGATAGATCATTGTTGTTACCACTATCCAGAGTGAGCTTTTGCCTTCACTTGGCGTCCGTCGTCCGTCCGTTCGGCATAGACCTTTTTTTCTAAAAGTTTCTTTCTTCTTGAAACCACTTTGCCGGAATCATCATCAGGATATGGCTTCTTAAAATTCTGTTTTTTTAAGTCTGCCGACCAAACAACAATGTCGCTTTTGCTCAAAATAGAACATAGGGGTAAACTGCAGTTCTGAGCAAACACTTTGAACAAAAACATACTGTCCATGAATTAAACGGGACAACAGGAAACATCTACAATGGCTGAAAATTATAATTACATGCCACAATCTGCTAGGGAACTAACAGGAAAAACTGAAATTAGACAAAAGACAAACGTAAACAACGATAGGAGCTCGGGACATCCGGACTTGGTACCGGCACTAGAAAAAGCCAGCGGTAGGGTTTAACCGGTTTATGGGTACCCAAACTTCCTCTGTCATAACCAGGGACAGTCATTTTATAAGACACAAAAAAAATCTTTGAGGTCGTATATTGGTATGATACTGGCGTCGTCGTCGTCGTCGGTGGCGTCGGCGTCTGTGGACACTTAGTTTCCGTGCAATAATTTAAGCTCTGGTTAACAAATCTTTATGAATTCTTTGGCACAAAGGGAAGGCTGGGATTGCTTTTGGGTATTGTAGCCCCACCCGTTACTGAAAATAAGGGCCAAATTGGGTGATCTCATATATTAGGCTGCATTTATTTATTATTTATTAGATTTTTGTTGGGTTTCTTTCAGTGTGCTTCTTATCGAATTTCAAATCAGTAGTATGTAGACGGATTTAACATCGCATGTACCGTTCATGAGATAAATGGGGCCCTAAAAAAGGGAATCGAATTTTTTTTTTTTTATTTTTATTCCGATTTTAATGCAGTTTTTTTTTCAATGGATTCCTTATGAAAAATTAAAGTGCCGTTTAATTATTAGATTTTTGGTCACTTGTTTCCTTTCCGAGGTAAGAGGGGCCAAACGGGGCCAAAACTGCAAATTTACAGATTATTTAAAATTATTATTTTTCATCAGATTACGATGGAATTTTTTCTTTGGATTTCCCTTGATATAAGCTTTCTGTAGTATGTCAACGGATTTGGCGTAGCTCTTACCGTTTCAGAGCTATAAGGGGTCAAAGGGACCAAAACTGTAAATTTGCAGATTGCCTACATTTTTTTATTTTTTATCGGATTTTGATGGGATTTTTTTTCTTTGAATTCCCTTTGATAAAGCTTTCGATAGTATGTCAACGCCTTTTGGGTTCAAAGGGACCAAAACTGTAAATTTGCAGATTACCTAATTTTTTTTTATTTTTCGTCGGATTTCGGTAGGATTTTTTTCTATGGATTCTTCTTGATATAAGCTACAGGTACAATGTCAACGCTTTTGACTTAGTTCTTACCGTTTCCTAGCTATAAGGATTCAAAGGGGCCAAAATAGCATTTTTTCTAAATAGTTTGAAATTATATTCTTGATCAGATTTCGATGCGATTTTTTTTTCTTCCGAGCTATAAGGGGTCAAAGAGATATCATAAGGTATCATAAGAGCTAATTTTTATTTTCCCTAGTTTGTGTCAAGCTAATTACTGGGTCAAACTCCTTATTGTTTCCATCTAATTATTATGTCAATCTCTTTAGTATGTCCATACTCACTTTAAATTACACGTGTTCAAAACAGGTAATGACAGATATTTTAGGGATTTTCATGTTCTGACATACAAGGTCATCAATCGACACAGTCGATTTTAGGCAATTGTAATTTTGTGGTTTATTGTCCTGTGCTGTCGCAGGTAGAAATTGTCATCATTGTGATCTCCATTAAAGTTCAGCTAATGTCTATCTCTGATAGGTAATTTTCTTTAATGCACTTGATTAATAAAACAACTATATTTTTTTTTCTTGTGGGAAAAACATTTCACCCCGGCGTAGGAGAAATAAATTATGTTAACATGAATCAGAATGTATAGGTAAGAAATTGTTTATATTCAATAGTTCAATTCAATTCAAGTGGGAAGCAAGTGAAGAGACGATCTTATGCAAGGAGTTCCTTATTTTCATTTTACCAGAGTGGAAGCATGACATTTTTTTATTTTTCTATATAAGCATAAAAATGTGCAATTTCACAATGTGTGACGGATTCGGACATATAAACGATCTACATAGTTAATATCTATAGTTATTGCGGGAAGGCATTAACCAAATCACTTATCAGTTTAAAATTTCTAATTTACCGGCTAATACACAACGTTAAGTGTCCAAGAGTATTTATGAATTGTCGATTATTTTATTTTTTCTTAATCTGCAATTAAAACCAACCATCCCAAGCGCTGTGAAAAATACCCAACATTTGACATTGACGCGTACGCATCCCATTTCATCACCGTATAAGACTACCTTTAATTTTCATAAAACTTATCTTTACAATTGAACTTGAAAATGAAACATTCCTAGGATTTTATTTTAAGTAATCGTTCAACTTTTATACAATTCTCGGGATTTACAACCCCCTTCTGAAATCTCGAGTGTTTGACTTTAACGGTTTATGGAAAACAAAGCTTATCAACAACATATTGCATGAGTGTATTTCACTCGGAACACAAGTACACACATGAACCAACATTGTAACATGTAAATAAACAGTATGTTTCATTAATCATGGCTGAAGTTTTAGACCTTAATTTGCTATTTTATAAAATATTGTATGTAGTATAACAGCAGAGAATGTTCAAAACTGAAATAGTTAAAGCTGAACTCTCTAAAGTACAAAAATCAATTATGTGAATGGTCATCTAGCGAAAATTTAACATGTATGTCACGTGTCATGACTGACTTTGATTAAAAAAATGAAAAAATAACAAAGTGCATGGATTCACAATATATCGAATCAGTTTAGACCGAGTAGGCATAACCCAGGAGACATGAAACTGTACATGTAAGTAAATTTTCAACTCTTACATGTCATCTACTTATGTGTTTACGAGCCAACATAAACTTTGTTATAGAAAAAAACCTGAAAGAAAACACTAACAACGCTAAAAACGTTTTATTTTTACTGACAAAGACTAATTGTTAAGGTTTTTAATAAGTGAACATCAATGCATTATGGTTGTAAATATTGTCAACATGCCTTGTAAATAGGTTGCTTGGTTAGTATTATGCTAAGTGATCCATTTATTTGTCAAACAGAAGGTCGTAATGATCTGAAAAGATTCCATAGGTTGAAACCTCCACTTTTTTCTGGAAAAAATAAAGAAAAAAATTGACAAAATGTTGCGTAAAAATATTCTGAGACCCTTCAGTTTCGAGTGCTAAATACGTTGTTGCAATAATATCGGAAAGCATTTACATGGTTTTGCGTTGCGTTTTTTCATTTAACGGTTTTTTTCTTACAATATATTTTTTATTTTTAAATTCCAAATTATAATAATTGATGTGGTTTCATGAATAAGTTCACGGTCTACTCGAACTATTCGAATACTTGACAGACACAAAACATATATGAATATGTTCACTGAAGAGTAGCATAAAAGATAAGTAAATTAAAAGCCCAAAATGTCATTTACCTCCGACGAAATGAAACAGAAGTGAGTCAAAATTTGTTTATTGTGGAATCAATATAGGTCATTGGAAAAGATAGGCATGCACAAAAACACACAACAAATTGAAAAATTAGTAGGATCGAACCAGTTTGTATCTTTTTTTCAAAATATAATTCCCGCATCCACCATACACAATCTTTCATTTGTCTGAGTAAAATATTAGTCTCAAAAGGACATAGAAAAATGACATAAGACCAAGGATATATATATATATATATATATATATATATATTGTCTTTTGTGATACAAAAAAAATTCCGCCACGTATATATTGGTTTTGTACTGCATTCAGGAAAAGCCTGATGGGTGGTTACTTGTTGGTTATGTTAGAATTAAATTATAATAATCTTTATTGCAAAATAACATCCCTTGGGGTCAAAGCAATACAAAACAATACAAAACATACAATGAACAATTATATAAACATGATAAAAGATAGATGACTCTCTGACCAACATGGATCCTATATTAATTGAACAGATTGTTTCAGAAAGATACATACTACCGGTAAAAGAGTTGAGTTTGGATTAAGAATGAAATTTATTTTTTGAAACTGGTTGAAATCTTAAAATTTGGGAAGTGTTTCAAAAAAATTTGCCTATTTTGTTCATTAATTTTACAATTTAAAAGGAAATGGTTTCATCCTCAATAACTTTACGCGTTTTGCAGAATATTTTTATATCAATCAGTTTTTATCTGTAGATTATGGTCACTTAAACGAAATTTTGTGAATATTTGTCTACTTTTAAAACATGGCAATTCAGATAAATATTTGTCTAGACCAATTTTAAATTTAAGTTTACTATATACATGATATAAGAATAATTTTGATTCATCAGTAAACATAGATAGTTTTTTCTTACAGTTTATTTACATATTGTTCTGTAACAGTCTTTTTAATTGACTTTTTATTGGATATTTTATTTTTTCAAAATATTTTTTATATTGAAATAGTTATCAATATTTAAATTAAATTCTTTAAATATGTTATTTATCCAAGTATACCAAGAGTAAATACCTTCTTCATGTAGGCTTTTATTAACTTTTAGTACTTCTGTGACAAGTGGATTTATTTTGTTTTGCATTTATTCGGGAGAAATAAACAATTGTTTGAGTTTGAATAAAAGATGATAATGGGAATCGACCTAGCTCTGCATTAGACGCAATATTATTGCTGTCTTGTTTAGTCCCAGAATGATTTAACAGTATTTGTTATGAATTTTTTCATAATGCGATTTGTAATCAAATGATAGCTCATCACAAGTGTTACTATTTTTCTCAGCCCGAAGGAAGGGTCTATATAAAAGAAGATATTCATCCATGAACCATTTTTCGCATTAATAAAGTAAAACAGGTCTAATAAGAGTGTCAAATGGTTAACAAGAAAGATTTATAGGTAATTGCTCAAAATTTGAAAATAATTTTCTTAGGGAAAATAAGACTTTAAGACCCTTTTTTGGTAGTGCTTGTATGCATTCTTTGAAATGACCTTTAAAATAAATAATGTTTCCCAAGTGATATATTCTTTTACCTCAGTCTGCAAGTGCTTCATTGTTATAGAAAAAAGTTGGTGTGGGCGTATAATTTTTTTGAAAGGTGAGGATTTTTTATTTTTTTCACATTAACTGTAAGCTGCCAGTCGTAACAATAATTTTTAATTTATCTAAAGCATGCTGCAATCCTGTATGAGAGTTTGAAAAGATTATCAAGTCATCAGCAAAACTCAAACTAGATATAGATATACTATCAAGTTGTAGTGGGTCGAAAGATTCATAAAAAATGTCATGTTTATCGTTATTATAACAATTAAATATACTTGAACTTAAACTATCCCCTTGTTTAAATACTCCCAAGTCAACGTTGAAGTATTTAGAGTTAGAGTGTCTGTTGTTAATTTGAATAAAAGACTGACAAACGTCATAAATATCTTGTATAATGTTGAAAAACTTGCTTCCAACATTTTTTTTTCATTAATTTATATTGAAAGCCTTTGTGCCAAACAGTGTCAGAGGCTTTTCTTAAATCTATAAAACAACTAAATATTTTACCTTTTTTCTTAAACTGGTACTTTGTGATGAGTGTTTTTAGAACAAAAAGACTGTCAGAAGTTCTATGATTTGTTCTAAAACCAAATTGATTATTTGCAAACAAGTCATCATAAAGTGATACCAATCTGCTATTTAGAGCAGAGCTAAATAATTTTACATACACTTTTGCAAGGAAATACCCCGGTAATTATAAATCGTTCGTATTTCCAGATTTATGAATTGGAACAATAAATGCTTTGCTCCACTCAGAAGGAAAAATCCTCCCAGTGTCAAGTATCAAGTGGAACATTTTTAATATAGACTTACATGTAACAACAGAGCTAAATTTATCACTTCATTATATATGTGGTTTGGATCAGCACTCTTTTTTAATTTTAGTTTGTTTACACACAATTTCTGATACTGAAAAAAAAGTTTATCAGTAATATTATTTTCTTTAAGTTTATTTCTATTCCTCTATCTTATTCTTTAAATTAGTATTGTATGAGTCACATTTTCCTTGATTTTTGAAGTGTTTTATTAATTCTAGAAAACTGGTTTCTTTCCCGATTATCTACTCTTTTAACGGTATTTAAAACTTCCAAATATTGTTTTGGATCAGTTTCTTTCCATCACAATGGATATAAAGTTCTTTTTTTATACATGTTTTTTTTCTGTTTATTTAATTTTTTAAGTTCTTCACAAGTTTTATAAAATTTTGTCTTCAACTGTAAATTACATGGATTTCTTTTAAGACAAATACCCAAATTTGTTTCAGTTTTATTTAAATCTCTTATTTGTGAATCAACCCAGGGTTTGTTCGTTTTTATCGTTTTTCTCTTCAAGTTTATATTTTTGGACGATTTTTCTGTAAGACCAAGAAATAATTTATTCAAATCACTGGCTGCCATTTCAATTCCTTCTCTTGTATGATCACATTCAGTGGTTTCAATTAAAGCTATTTGGTCTAAAAATAAATTTTGTGACAAAGTGTCAAGAATTTTAGTTTTTGATCTTTTTCCCATCTATAAGAATTGCATATTTCATAGGGAAAATCATCATAACTATGATTATTTTTATAATATTACATTTAACACGAACAGCAATTTGGGCATGGTTTGATAGATCAGTGGGTTCAGGCACTTGGAAAAAATCATATGGTTGATGAGATCCACGTCGGTCAAAGCATAAACAACAGTACTCGCACAGTTAGATTTGTAACAAGTAAAATTTCCAATTGAATCTCCTATAAAACTCCCGTTGTGAACTCTGACTTTGGAGGCAATGCCAAAGATCTAATAAATTTTTTACCTTTGATTATTAAAAACTTTATCAATGGAATACCTATTTATATTGTAATCAGTAGTATGGTTATCTTGTTATAATCTATCTAATGGTTCGTTGTGTTCGTTTTCATTTATTACAAAATCTGCATGACTAGAAATTCTTGCATTCATGTCTCCAATTAAGAGTATATTGCACGAGTGTTTTAACATTACATTTGAAATTTCACTCTCCATATTCAGAAAATCATCATTATAGTACCCAGAATTTAGTGGAGGAACATAACATGCGCATATATATTTAAGTCTCTGAAAGCAAAAATAGTTTTTATCTAGTCAAGTCCAAATTCTATTTTCACTTGTGGTTAGGTTTTTTACTTCTAGAATACATTTATGTAAGTAAGATTGTGTAAGTTATCATTATTCCACCGTTGAAGCGCTCCAATCTTTTTTTTCTTTTTCCTACATTTTTGAATATTAAAATTTTGCATACAAAAATCTGGTTGTGTGCCTTTCCAAGTTTCTAGAAGAATGTTTATGTCTTATTTAAGAAATGATAAAAAAGTTTCATCTTTGTACTTGTCCCCAGGCCCTGAATATTCCAACTAGAAACAGTAAAATTATGAACTCTGTGTATGTATTCTGGTGCTATAAGCAATTGTTACCATAGATGTGTAAAAAGAAAGACAACCCTAGATCAGTGTATTGTCCTATTCTAAAATATTCCTTTACATTTCCATGAAAAGTTGACTATTTGTAAGTGGACAAATTTGTAGTTTAACAAATATATATTTGTTCAAACTAACTTTAACTAAATTAATAAGTAACTCAAATTAAAGTTTTTTGGAGAAACAAATTTAGATAAGTTTTGTTTTACCTAAAATTTAAATACATGAAAATTCAATAATTGAACTATAAACTTCAAAAAACTTCAAACCAATTAAACTCAGTTTTCACTTTAGTATGCATAAAAAGCAAAAAAGTCTTTCAAAACAACCCTTGGAGCATAAAACAACATTTAGATGTTTGAAATAAAAACAAGATTAAGCTAATCCCAGGGCTATTTTTAAGAGTGTCTTGTTCACACCAGTTAAATTAGAATCATCATGTGTTTGATTATAACCATAACGGCTATTGCCACGATTGACACAATCATCTCGATTGTATCTATTTGTATTATATTGATGATACTGATTGTCATTTCTGTTGTAATATTCTTGAAGGTATGTATTATCGCGTGTATTGTAATTCCATTTCTGGCTACGATTGTCTTGTTCTCCTCAGGTGTTCCTATAGTTATACATTTTGTATCGTGATTCTTGTCTCGGATTGTAACGGTCTGTGTTATGGATCCTATTTGTCCCTGTTTCTGAACTGTCTCTCTTTACAGCAAGCAATGCATTTACTACTTCTTTCATGTTTGTAACATATTGTGCTGATCCACTCTCTGTGTTTAAATGAATTCCATCCAAGAAATGTATTTGATTATACCTTTTCCCATTTTTGTAATCTATTTAATGACAACTGATTATAAAAAAATGGACAGAATTGTACAATGTTGTATACTAAAATCTATTGTCAAGACATCTGAGTATAACGAAAGACGGTTGTTAACGTATGAATTTACCACGAGTTGTTAGTGTCTGTAGTTGCTTCGAGTGCGTTATTACATTAATTGACATGCATAATTATATAGATTAGGGACATAAAATATGTCAATGTGCCGACCTATAAATAGAGATTAATACATGGCCTTTTCCATATCACTATTATCATCCCGAGACCCCCATATCAGCCGAGGGATGATAAGCGTGTTGTTTATTATATACTTCCGATTAGAAGTTATCATCACACCCGGGTCGAAATAGACATATAACCGGTCTGATATAGATATTTCAGAACGAGGCGGTCTGATATAGCCATATCAGACTGGGTATATGATATGGACTGCTTACTTCAGGCTATATTACATATGCAAAACAGAACATATCTTCGCTAAGTATGTAATAAACAAATTAAATTTTACCCATTGTAGAATGAATAGGACATTTGTTTATAAACGGTGTAAAAATAATGTTATATCGATACACTAAAGGTTTTTAATTGCAATAATACTTGAAACAGTGTTGCACTTTAAATAATAATTTTTTTATTTGTTTTTTTTAATGTTTTTTGTTTGTTTGTTTGCTTGTTTTTTGTTTCCTTTTTACTTTAAGTGGCTGAATTACATAATGAGCGGTTATAAATCCAGATAAGTCATTGGATAATCCAGAGGAAGCCAAGGGATTAAATATTCCCTATTCTTTCAAAAATATATCATTTTCATGTAGGATTCAGGAAGGAAAATAATAACAATGCAATTGGCTGTGATGATGGCGGGATTGAATGGGTGTTGGTTCATAAATAATTTTGGTAGTTGTTTTTGTGTAATTTTGGAAAATTATATTGAAAATTATGTAGTAGTAATTATTTCAATAATGGTAATTATTGTTATTATTTGTGTATGTTAAAGTGTATTTTATAACATGGACCCTGTCAATGGCAGCCTGGGTCATTGACAGAAATGTAACAGGCAAAATTAGAAATAAAGAAATAAAAAAAGGGGTGTTGTTACTCTCCAATATACTGTACGGGACACAATCCAGCTCTTTCTAGAAGACTAGAATGTAACCGTAGTTCACATCGGGTTCATATGTCATTCGGACTACCAACGTAAAAATAAAGCATGTATTCGGTTCGGTGTGCGATTAGACTAGAGAAGAATAAGGATGTATTCTGATATTTTCCGTTTTTATATTTTTGTATAGAGTTTTGTACTTCTATTAAACAAGAAGAGAGGGATTTTTGTTTACATCTTCTGGGTATTTTCAGCTGGTTGTTTACTGTTTTTAGACCATTTAGTGTTTTCTATTCGGTTAAATTTTAACCAATTGTTAACTGTTAATCATAAAATTTGGGTTACTTGTTTTGTAAATTCACTTTTGAATAATTCTGCACTATTTTAGGGAAAAATACAGATTGTTAGTCTGTAAATGAGTTCCTCATTAGCCCCATTTTAAACTCCGTAATTTCTAATATGCCAAAAATCAATGATGATAATTGAACAATTGAGTACTAATTAAAATAGAAAAATTAAATATATAGGTCCCCCGTTTAGTCTTAATATCCTCTTCGGTTCAGTGGGATTTAATGATAAATCTCAAAACTTAACGGATGGTTGGTTTGAACAAAAAATAAATCTGCAAATCATTGATAAAATGCACACCTACCATTATTTCATAATGATATTACCTGTTTTGGTTTTGGTCGTTTTAACCTGGATATGATATGTTGTCTACTTGACATTTACCCCATTTCCTTTCTTTTTCATATTCTAACAAATTTGGAAGAAAAAAATCCTGAAAATATTGTGGTAGTTGGATGTTTTCTGGGACATAAGTGTGTCTTTTCAAATGATATGACGTTTGCTATAAATTCAGGCCAAGACAAGTTATTTCTCTGTTTTGCGTCAGCGCGCGCGTAGATTTTTCTGTAAAAATTTGGATAATCGTTGCTTTTCCGTCATTGTGCCTTTATCTATTTGCGTCGTGAAAGCGTCGTTTATACCTTGATCATCCGGTAGGAAATAGTGCAGCAGGCTCTTTTGGCATTTAAAACGACTTTGAGGCATCAAAATGAATAAAACCTTTGTAACTGGGAAATTAGAAAAAGGAGGAAAGTGTATACTAGATTGGTATGCCATCAGTGTTTCCTTTGAACAGGATTTTTCCCATTCGAGGCGATAAGTCAGCCTAGTACACACGTCCTCAATGTGTCAAACATCCAGTAAAAGCTGGATGATTTCAGACGGTAGAATTTTCATTTTCCGTGATATTCAGACACGAACAATAAAATTGAAGTTAGTTCGAGTCTTTCTGTTGCAGAGTGTGCGATAACGTATTATTTCGGGTTTAATCACGTATTATATAGCATGGTTCCCAAAACAGTAGTGAATCCTCCAACCACAGGCACTTGTCAGTCCCTCCTTCTCTTATTCCACAAGGTAACCAACCATGGTTTTCACCAATCTCAGCAGTGTATGGTAAATGCTATTTCCTCCTTACAGGAAAGTTCCAGGAGAGCGGGCCTTTTATCCTCCTCACATGAGAGTTCAGTGCTGAATGATGCTGATTGGTCAGTTTATGACTGACTCATCTGGTCGTTTGCCTTGGATGGTAATTGATCAAAGGAAAGTCTTGCCAAATTTCTAAATATACACTTAAAAAAAGAATAAAGGTACAAATAAAAAAAAAATTTTTAAAAATGAATTTCACGAACAACCCATCTTTAATTCTCATTAACTGAAAAAGAAATTATTGTAGTCACTCCTGTCAACAGGAATTGGGTGTATACTGTTTTCATACTGAAAATGAGAAGGCCAAATTCAGTGCATTGGAAGGGAAGGGGCAGCCAAATGTAAGTGATTTTGACACAGTTGTACAGAAAAATATGTCAGGAATCAAAAGGTGCAATTCATACATCGAAGGGATAAGAAATAATCAGCCAATTACGAGTTGAAGTGAGATTGGTGAAAACCATAGTTGGTTACCTTATGAAAAAAGAGAGGGAGGAACTTACATTTTTTTAAGAAACAAGTGCTTGTACCCCCAACTGATGCATTTGATTTGCTGAAAGAAGGACAGAGGAAAATGTCCCTTGAAAATATCAGATATCCAGGTAAAAATAAAAAATCATGGAGATTTTCGTTTGTTCACTGACATAATTGATTTATTTAAGGAAAATCTAGATGCTTTTTTCTATATCCTGCCTCATCTCAAAAGATTTTAGCAAAGATGTATTATCCTGCCCTCTTACTTTAAGGTAATATATGCTGAAGATGAAACTGGTTCTTTTTTCCAGAACTACAATAACCCTGAGGCTCATAAGCACAAAGTTTAGCAACTTGATTATCAAATCTTGCATAATAATGCACGTAATTTGTACAGGAGTTTGTCATACCCTTTTATAAATGTCCCAAGACTTAAATACTTACAAATGTGTACCCAGGAGCTAGCTGATGCTATTGACAAAATGTGTTCTTACTTGCCGAAGAATAACCAAAACATGCTGAAAGTGCATCTCTCATCAGAACCTATGCGTGCTCCGGATGATGGTAGTTCTGGTGACCTTAAATTTTGAAAGGTACATTTCGAGCTTCGCAGATTATTATTGACAGGTATTTATATTTGAAAAACTCCTTGACGGTAAAGAACACTTTTTGCCTTTCTTATTAAATAATGTTGCTCCCCTAGATAGGAAAGATCGATATTTCTTTATTAAAGAAATGTAGTTGCCATTTAATATTGAAATCTATGGCTTTCATAGAGGTGGAAGTCTAGACACTCTTTGATTTATATGGAAGTCTGGAGATTCTGTTGATATCCAGAAGTCCAATTCCATATTGCATTAGATTGAAAAAGATATTCAAGTGTATCATACCCGAGCTATTAAACAGGAATGATGTTCAAGCTAGACTTGATCTTATCCTGCAGTAGGGAGACACTGATCTTGTATACGATTTACGTGCCCTAAATGAGGGTCAACCCGAAAAGTATGACATGTTTTGGGATGATGTAGGGGCCTTCATTAATAGGTATGAACTTGAAGCAGTTGATGACGTCATCATGGCAGTATTTCTCATATGGGAATGGCATTGTCTATTCATGATCTCATTACACAGGTAAAAAAAATCTACCTGAGGATGTTATTGTACCCCCTGTTGAGTGGGTAAGACTACAGTTCTGACAAAAAATGCTTTTCAACACATAGGAAAATTTGATTTGAAATTCAAAGTCCAGTCTCGTCAGATAGATGGGCATCATGTTAATGGTAACTATTGCGCTGCCTTGTTCAGGCATATTAAAAGTTTTGCTGTAAAATATAGGAAAAATTCATGTATAATTTGTCTGGATGACAAAAATCATATAGCTGTAGGTGAACCAGGGACCCCTATTGCCGCTGTCAATAGATAAAAGAAAGTTGTGGTAAGTGAAAATGTTCATTTTTTTGTAGTGATCATGATATGAATGCAAAGGCTAAGTTGACACCTTCCAAAACGACATTGACCAGTCATTTTATCGGGGAACGGTGTGTGTCAGTTTGAAAGACAGCATTTTTAAAGCATCATCTCCAATGCGTCATGCTGCTGAAATTTGGCAAACGGTATCGCCAACAGGTAGTTTCGGGAAAAGTATTCGATTTGCATTTTTTATTCTGACGTCGGACCTTACCACAGGGTAACATACCCCTCTGTTCAGTTATCACTGAATTGTATGTTTATTTTGGATGATTTAGACGTTCAAATTGCAGCAAGGACTGCCCCCGTGATGTCTTGGTCTTATCCTTGTGAGAAGCTAATGTGTATTTTAAATCTGGGTCTTCAGATGGTTACTAGTTAGACAACTGAGTCTTCTCCCGAGTTTGAGAGAAAAATGCAGTCGTTGGCTACTATGAAGGACATCCGAGATTATGCTGAAAAAATGTACAATTTTCATGTGTTAGACCAGTCTATTTCTGCTGTTTTTGAACGCCTGTCTTTTTATTCCCTTGAAAGTTACACAACCTGCCTCAGGTCTTTCAATGGAAGAAATGAACACATCTATTCAACAAATTGATGCCTCAATTGTCGATCCAAAATTTATGACATCCAAGGATGTCCGTAGCAAACATGAATTGCAAAAATTTCTAAAACAATGCTGCACTAGTCGAAAGTATTTCTTCATGATTAAAAAATGTGGCAAGGTACCATGCCCTGAAGGTATATGTAGACAACCCAGACTTTCTATGGATATCTTTTCGACCATTCATGTTTTACACGGTAAGTTAAGATTTTACAGAATATACATGTAAACGTCATTGAATACTCATGAACAAATCATTGACTAAATTTAAAACATATACTTCTCTTTTCATGTGTACTCAAACTATGTATGACTAAATACTGAAGTTTAATTCTCTGCAGACGGCCATTTTGACAACTTATGTCTCTACAAAATGGATCAAATTAAAATATTTGAAAGACAGAAAACAACGAGAAATGTTTAATCTGATACAGAAAATATAAAGAATAGGGTTTAATTCAAACAAACAGTCGAAATCTGATCAAAAAGAGCTTTTCACGAGAGAGATAATCTTTAGTTTTGACCTACATAATTTTCAAAAAATTGATATCGAAAGTTATATGTGAGACTTATATAAATTTGTTCTTCCACGCCATATGTCTACATTTCATTTTTTATAATACATATTTGATATTTTGTGTTTAAAAGATGTAAAGCCATCCACGTATATGCATACAGGTACCAAATGACATCTAAAACTATAGAAAATCGTCAAGCATACATACCATGGCAAAGCTTATGCATGACTATTTTATCATATTCTACATTTTGTCTTTCAGATCCAGTCCCTTCTAAAGACAGAGATGGTCACTTTTGATTATTCTTATGGTCTAACCACATCGGAAAAATGCTGGCCTAGTTTACAAGGTGTTGTTGACCAAGGTTAAGAAATAGCATTCCGCGTAGCAGCTGAAACTGTCCGTTCTGTTGTATATTGTGCAGATTGTGAGAAGCCGAGGTAGTTATATTTTGAAATTATTTGTCATACATGCACGAATTCAACTGTTTTATACATTTCAATGTGAACATTTATCTGGCAATAAATATTGAAGCAAAACATAAACTTTGCTCAAGTATAAATGTTTGTTGCCATTTTCCTCCTTTGTATTTTCTATTTCAAGCCCTCAGCACAAACAAAAGTACCAAGGACTACTTAAATTGTACACTTAAACTGATTCATACATTCACATTTTGACAACATCTAGAAACAAATACAATACAAAATAGACATAGAATAGATGTGCATGAGACACAAATTCCTAATTTGCTATAATTTAGAAATTCGCAATGGAAAACCAATAGCAGTCTTTAACATGAGCAATGGTAAACTTCGTTGAATATAAATCTGAATGTCAATATTTGTGTTTTGATCTGAAAATGGTTTTGTTTATTCTTCATTTTATCTTGTTTAACACGATTATTTCATTCAATTTTCTTATATCAGATCTTCCCTTTCTATATAACAGACTTGTATATTCCCAGAAGAAACCGTCCAAGATGGAACACTTAGCTGTGGTTATGGAGGACATTCATTTTGTTTGTGGAAGTAGTTTAATGCCTGAAGGACATTTTTTATCTGAAATATTTGCTGTTCAGACCAATGTTAGCTGTGCAACCGAGGTTTCATATAATTATTTTTCCTGAGGATTGAAACTTTAAAATGTATGTTATAAATGTGGATCTGAAAATGACCTAAATATAATTGACCTTGAGGAGAAAAAAAATTATCAGTCGATTCACACCGTTTGTACTACTTGCAAAGCTGCTGGGGTCACATTCCGTGTTAGAAACAAGGTTATAGTTAGCAATGCTGATAAGAAGACAAAAAAGAGGGCTCACCCAAAGAATTTTTAAATTTGGAAAGTTGACATTGTGGAAGAAAAATGCATATGGATGTACTTAAACTTTACAATTCTATGCTTGTTTGTTTGTCTATAGAATTGAAAAAGTGTCAAAAAATGCACATGGATATGCTTGAACTTTTAAATTTCTAGTCATGTCAACTAGTCTATGGATGTTAAAATTATTAGTTTATGTCAACTAGCCTATGGTTGTTAAAATTTTTAGCTTGTTTTGTTGGAAATAAAGAAAAATAACATTTGATACATAATTTTTTACACCAAAGACCAAGAGAGAATTACAAATGCATAAAATGAACTAAAACAGGTATTGATGATCCGAAAAAACACACACACATTGATATCAATGGAAATAAAAGGGTTTAATCCTAAACTTTTAGGTATTCAAATTATGTAGAAACTTTTAACAAGGACTGGCATCAACTGAAATGAAAAAAAAAAGATGTGCAATATTGAATAGTTATCTTCACTATATTCACCTGAGTTCTGAACATTGAACACGGCTCACGTCAAAGTCTGTTATTTTTCAATTTTTTGTTCTTGTTTTTTTTTTCCTCATACCCTCCTACATTTCAAACAAAGTTGACGCCAAACATAGAATTAAATTGGTTTGGCCTTACCACTAGTATCTCATTCCTTTATTGATGCTGATAGCAATAAATGGAAGCATTGTGTGCATAAATGAAACAGATTTAGACTGGAAATTTTAAATTGGGACAATAACATGAGCCCAGTGAGTGGAGCCAATAGCTCAATGACTGGAGCCTGAAACCCAATGAATGGAGCCAGGTACGTTATGACGGGAGCCTGGAGCTCTAGTGTTGGATCTCATAACCATTGTGTTAGATCCCTTAGCCCTTGTGTTGGAGCCCGGAGCCTTTGTGTCTTAGCCTTGAGCCCCACGATGAAAGAGATTTGAAGTCTTGAGCCCGTGTTATTCCTAGATGAAATTCCCATAGATTTAACATTGAACCGAAAAGAAGACCTTTAACCTTAACCCCGAATACTACTGAATATTAATTGGCTGATCCGCTCCTTATAAGAAGCACTTCCTTGAATTTTCTACACAGTTCCTTTAATTTGTACCAATGTGTAGAAATATAGATAACTAACGGCGTGAGAATCGGCTAATGCAATGGATGTGTATCTGAAGATGCGTAGTGTCAGAATGCAGTAAGTCAGGAATGGATCGGTAATGTTAAGTTTCGAAATTAAAAAAAAATTAATCTAGTGCGTGCTTTGGTACCTTTTAGGATTTATACCTCGCTACATAACCTTGAAAAAGAGCGCATACAATGAAATTTTTAGCCAAATCAATTTCTAATTAGAATTAGAAAAAACAGGTTTACATGTCCATTTTGGAAAATTTCTAGTTACAAAAAAGGCTTTATATGAACCAAGGACTCATAATTATACGTCCTTGTATAAACATTTCAAACTGATTTATCCAGAAACTTATTCTAAGCATTGATTTGGTTCGCATAAATTGGGTCCTTTAATTTGAAATAAAGAGTTATGGCTCCTTTCCCATGAATTTATTTCACTCAGTTTACCAATTTTTCAAATGCATTAAATCTTCTACAAAACTGTTGTAAACGGTCATCTGTCATACACATTATCACAAAAAAATCAATTCAAATGCATTTTTATACTTTAAGATAAAATATTCGACCACCGAACTTGCCAGTTAAATGTAATTTTGACAGATTTTGACAATTTTTACAGGTTTTTGTAAAAACCTGTAAAAAAAACCTACAGAACCAAACTAAACTAACTACCATTTTGAAGGGCAAATAGATTTACACCCGCAGCTAAAAGTGATTTTGGTTCTCAGTGTCCATCGGGTAGTATTATCTTCCAAAAAACTGCTAAATGATAAAATGGACATAACACAATACCGAAGTTACTGTTAATTTAGGTTCTGCATATGCGCATTTCGACAACTTATGTCTCTTCAGTGCAGATAAAATCAAAATATTTGGAAGTCCATACACCGAAACACATTTAAAGCTGATAGAGAACAAATAACCAAAAGGATCTAAATAGAAAAGCCAAAATTCAGCTAAGGACAGAGCTATGCATGAGGGAGATACTCCTTAGTTTAAACACAATTTTGTAAAATTAAGATATTGCAAGTTTTATAATAAAATCGGTTTTCGGGTCAGCACCGAAGTACTGACTACTGGGTTGGCGAATACCCTCGGGGACTAACAGTCCACCAGCAGAGGCATCGACCCAGTGGTAACAAATAACACAATAAAAAGCTATTTAACATTCATTCTCAATTTTTTATATGTCAGAAAGCATACAAGGTTGGCACATATTAATGACCTGATACCATCTAACACGGTTTTAGACAAAATTTGAGCATATCTTGAAAATGGTCCAACATGGGAACAAAATTCTCGGCTAAATGGCCATACTTCTTTATACAAAATTATTGGTAAATGTTTTATTTTCATTTTTTTAAGAAATTTACGTTGAAATCTAGTAAGATTTTTTTTTATCTTAATAATTAGTGTCAGTTTTTCAAACTTGTGGTCAAACTTTCGAGATAAAAATCTGTGTGATTTAACATTAATATACAATCGAGACGTAAGTCAATATTTTGAAAGAAAATCTAACAAAAATCCAAGTATTATTGAAATACCACCAAGTAACTAACATCATTGTGTGTGGAAAAGACTCGGGCACATTCATAATGCTCTAATATACAACCATGTATTTTCAAACGGCGAATTACTTAGATAAGGACGATATAGAACTGCATTATAATTTTCCCAGGTTCAATGAAATCTGTTTTTAATCAAAATGATAATATTTTAGCTAGAAAAAGAAAGATAAAATTATTATTTTCTATAACTTATACAATAAATACAATTATTATACCTTACATAATAAGTTATTGATTCTATTGGTTCAAATAAAGTCACATGACATAAAATAACCTGGATATTTTTCTTGAAATTTGCACAAAGGTTGAATAACCTTTACAAAATACTCATGTCCATGGAATATCCTAAATTATTCACCGGTGAATAACCCTTGAAAATTTAAATGTATGGGGGTTAACCATGTTTTGTGAAATTTTATAGTATTTTCATAAAAAAAATATCGATTTCTATTGATATAATTAAATATAAGGACGTTATCGGTCGGATTTTGGTGGCCTCTGGTTGCAGTTTACTCTGAATTGTCTCCCATTTTAATAACGTCATGATCGTTTGTATACAAATGGCAGCTGCCAGTGTCAGGTTTGGCAGTTCAACCGATGAGGATTTGGACCAGCTCCTAGCTAAAAAGGACATCGACAATACTAAAAAGGCAACATAATTGGCATTGGCATGCTTTGCGCAATATTCTTTTGACAAATCATGACAGGGAGTTCAACTTCGAAACACGAGAAGCCTTGAACAGAAGGGAAAAAGATTTGGCCCGTCTAGGCATTTCCAGAAGGAAATAGATATTGCTATCATTAAAAGCGATAGGTTCATGATTATGTGGGAAAAGACAGAAGAAATGTGTTATTTAGATTCATTGTTTTGTGAAGATGTTCAATCTTTCATTACTATGGGCTTAGAGAATGCATTATGTCAACTGTAAGTGCGTTCAATTCAGTGGCGGTTCTTCCAAGTCTACATAACAGTTTATTGTAGTGACAAATCAATGAACATGAGGAATATTAATGGTTTATAAGCAACAACGAGTCAAACTTACGGATATAAAAAATGATTTCATAAACAAATAAGGTAAGATTATTTTAAGCAAGGGCACAAAATAATTAAGGAAAGAATGATTTACCGTCTGGTCATGGGTAATCATGGGACATTAGTTTTCGTGGATTACATTGTTTTTCAATGGAAATCATGACGTCAGAATCGACACTTAAGGCCACGAAAACCGATGGCGATGCTCCCAGTATATATGATGTGTCAAACTAGGGTAAATCCAAGATTAGATCAAATTTCTCCCAGAGATATCGGTTTTGGGCAAGACTTTGTGTTATGTCAGAACGCGGACAATGATATTTATATTTCTTGGTTTCATATTTAACTCGATAAAATCCATGAAAACTAAGAAATACGAAGAAAATATGTATAACTAAATGCAAGCGAGACAAGATCACATGCAAAGCAGAATGTGATATCAACAGGGGAAAAAATCAAGTCATTTCATTATTTTACATACATACATGTAAATTTTTTTTTCAAATATTTTATCCATTGTTTGTTCGGTATAATAAAACATTTACGGCCCTCTGAAGAGATGAATATCTAAAATTGTCAACCTACTAGGGTTATTTCCCTCGGGGAAATATCCCTAGTACGGTTGACAATTTTAGATATTCACCTCTTCAGAGGGCCGTAATTGTATATTCTTGTTTTACTATTTGCTTTTATTTCATTTTTTCAGCAAATTATTGATTTAGATTTTGCAAATACTAATTTTTCTAATTTCTTGTTTTTTTCTTTTTTTAAATTCTGCATTTATTACCGTATATCAGGATATTTTCGCGTGTTTTTAATTTTCGCTATGTTTGCGGGTGACAATCTTGCGCGAAAATTAGCCTCCGCGTAAATTTCACTGCCCATTTAAATGCATTGTATAAAATATTAAAACGCAAACTGAAAAAAACACAGCGAATAAATCCCTGCCTGCTTTTACACCTAAATCGCGAACAAAAGCCGATGCGAAAATAACCCGAAATATGGTATTGAAATGTTGTTATTAAGGCAGGTGTTCAATTACCCTGCATTTGACCATATTGAAGATGTTTAAAGGACGGGTTTCAGACGACTGTAGCCGCAGATCTGATGTACGGCATACACCCATTTCAACTTTTGCAACAAAAACACAAAATTATACAAATATCTCTGAAAGAAACATAAAGCAAAAGTATATAACACAGAGCTGAACATTAATTTCAATAAAATTTAGATTGCCTTTTTGACCGGTGTGGACCTTATTTAAGTTCTAATGATTAATTTATACAGGTGAATACAGTCGATAATTGGACTGTTCGTGTCTTGATTAAAAGTAGCAATGTTTATTATCATATGACATATCTTGAAATTCAAAAGGACCCTCCTAAACGGCATTTAGTGGATAAATTTAACAATACATATAGATATTTGGACGATATTTTGGCTTTATACAATCCTGAATTTTCTAAATTTACAGATGAAATTTATCCTGCAGAACTTACTTTAAATAAATCCAATAGCAGCAGTGATGATACTCCTTTTCTTGATCTTGATATATCAATAAATCAAGGAAAGTTGAACACTAAGGTTTATGATAAAAGGGATGATTTCTCCTTCCCTATAGTCAATTTTCCCCATCATTTCGACGGCGATGTTCCGTTAGCCCCTTCTTACGGGGTCTACATTTCACAACTTGTTCGATATGCACGATTATGTAGTGATGTTTCTGACTTCAACGAGCGAAATCTTTGTCTCACTGAAAAACTTCTGCATCAAGGGTTTAGATATCATAAATTGATAAAAACATTCTCTAAATTTTATTATAGATACATTGACTCATTAAGAAAATTTGGTTCTACATGCAGGGCTCTTATACATCAGGGCATTTCACATCCAAACTTCCCTCCATCGTAGTTTTGTCCTTAGCTGAATTTGATATACAGGTAACTGATTATTCGGATTTCGTTTGGTTTTATGCATTTTAAACATTTTTTGAAATTATGGATTTCCTTTGTTTGGGTTCTAGTGCTGCTGATGAGGAATTAATTTCCGAAATGGCCATACAGCTCATTAAAATTATTGCAGTTGGGGTTAACATATGTGTTATGGTCTCATGTTCATTTACCCCATATCCTTTCGTAAAATATTTAATACAGGAGTTTGTCTTGTATTGCAGTGTGGAGTTGGTAAAACAATTCCCCGTGGTAGAGAATGAGATGTATGCTCTTTATATTTCCTAGATATGGTGTACTTGTGCATGAGATAATATATCATGTGTACACTTTGTTCAATTACTTTTATCGAAATTTATGTAAATTCTAAATCCCTCCATCGTAGTTTTGTCCTTAGCTGTATTTGATATACAGGTAACTGATTATTCGGATTTCGTTTGGTTTTATGCATTTTAAACATTTTTTGAAATTATGGATTTCCTTTGTTTGGGTTCTAGTGCTGCTGATGAGGAATTAATTTCCGAAATGGCCATACAGCTCATTAAAATTATTGCAGTTGGGGTTAACATATGTGTTATGGTCTCATGTTCATTTACCCCATATCCTTTCGTAAAATATTTTATGGCAATATCATTTACAAAGCGCATATATTCAAAAATTGTCCTTCAAAACTTATTAATCCGTTGATCAAACTTATTCATAAAGGATATAAATACAGCATTGTTGTTAAATCGTTACTGCTGGTTTTGTTGGCAAAAATATTGATCATCTTCTAAATGCTTTACACCATAACTAAATTTAAACAATTTTTCATATTGGCAGTATTTGGCATTGCACAATATCATGTTCTTCTTTCATAATTGATGACGTTGTTATACCAAATCTATTTAGAAGTATTTCAATTGAAGTTTCATATGTAAGAAGGCGTGATATCATAGTCAACAGGAATTATGTCCTTAGCTAGCTGTTAGTAACTGCGAACATTTGTCCGGACAGTACCTGTGTGTATTGTCTTCATGTTTTATCTACTTCATTGTAAGGGTACTCGTCTTGATAAGTTAGACTTTTTTCTAGTTTGATTTGTGCTGTGAGTCTTTTTGTGTATTTATTTTTTAGCCATTCACCACACATATGGGTAGGGTTTGGATCCAAGAAAACGAGTTTAACCCCACCGCAATTTTTGCGCCTGTCCCAAGCCAGGAATATGTTGGTGATTGACTTGTCCGTGTCTTCTTATACAATTTTAGTTTCTTGATATTTTGGTTATTGGATGTGGTTTTTTTCCATTGATTTATCCTCCTTTTACCCTTTTGGGGCCATTAAGGGCTTGCTATATGGTGCGAAGTTCCTCACTGTATTGAAGACCGTACGGTGACCCCTAGATGCTTTGTTTTGGGTCGTTTTAACCTGGATATTGGATGTTGTCTCCTTGACATTTACCCCATTTCCTTTCTTTTTCATATTTACTATTACAAAAAAATCGTCTGTGAATCTTATAAATTTTACAGCAAAAAAAAAAAAAAAGAAAAAAAAAGAAAAAAAGAAATGGCATTCATCCTCAATTCTACTATATTTTTAACACAATGTTTGTTCTCTCTGTGATTGTTTTGGTAACAATCCATTTCCACTTCTATTTTTTTATAACTTGAACAAAATTTTCATTCAAAGATATGAAGTAGTATTTTTCGAAATCACTGTTCGTTTGTATTTCTTAATTCATCCACTCAAAGATTTACTTTGTAAATTTGATATAAAGAATCGGAGTAATATTATACTGTTTTTGAAGAAAAAATGATTGATTGATACTTTTGAGTTTCTTTTTTTAATGAAAAAAGTTAACGGTAGAAGACAATGCATTTAACTACATGGCGGAACATCTAATGCAACATTGCATGACAATAAAACAAAATATTTTCAATGCCCTTCAATCGACTGCCACTGGCAGTGCATGTCAGTACAAGTAAATTTTACCACGTCTATCCTAACCTCTAACAGTTCATAACAGTCCATGATAGGCCAAATAATTACTGTCACAATTAGGGACAGTCTTGCACAATCATCACAGTTTTTAATGATAAAAAAGTACTGTCACAATCAAGAACAATTACTTACAATACATGTAAATATATTGTCACTGACTGTCATATACTGTTACAGTGCTAGACAATCATACACAGACAAAGTTATGTCTATTTATGGCTGCTTAGGAGTCCAAATCCAAACAGTTTTTCATTGGGCTTCGACATGTGTTTATTGGACACTTGCCGGCAATGACAGTAAGAAAAAGATATTGAAATGACTCAAAAACAGTTGCAGATATCGTTAATCTGGCGAGGTAAAAATGATCAGCATGACACGATCTACCCGCCCTGCAATTTTGATGACCCATATAGGAGTTATTGCCCTTTATTTGTTTTAGTTTTTTTTTGTGATTTTATACATCTTGTCTCATATTTCAAAAATTGTTTGAGATAAAGATTAAGTTTATTGCAAATATGTTCAGCATATCAAGATCTATCCACATGGAAATTTTGAAGAAAATCAAAATACCAATATATACACCCATATATGCCCTTTAATGGTAATTTTTTTTTCGTGATTTTATATCTTTTCCTTATACAAATGTATTTCAAAAATAATTTGAGATAGACGTCGAATTTAAATTGCAACATTGTTCAGCATGTCAAAGCCTACAATTTATTGAACTTGGTCAAGTTGTCAGACCTCGATGAAGATGTCCGTCAGCGGGGAGCTTAGTTTAACATTGAAAGATACAGGAAAACATTTTCTAAGATCTCAGTCTCAAAACATACTACGCCGATAAGAAGTATTCTTTGTCACAATAGTCATTAGTTTGCCCCTTTGAAACTATGTTTTGGATTGCTGCAAACTATCCAAAATGGTCACCAGCGGGAAACATAGTTTAATATTGGAGCCTATGTGAAAGCATTCAAATATCTGGTCCTCTGAAACAACATAGCCAATTTGATTCTTACTTGGTCACAATAGTTCTTGGGTGATCCTATCTAAACAATGTATATTGCAAGTCCAAACTTCACCCATGATGGCCGCCAGTAGGGAACTTTGCATAGCATTGTACCATACGGGAAAACACATTCAAAGATCTTCTCCTCTGAAACTACTTTGTCAATTGGAACCAAACTTGATGACAACACTATTAAGTTTGCCTCGTTTTTGAACTTCAAACATTTATAACGTCTTTATATCTCAACGAATTGTAGTCAAAATTGGCTCATTAGAACAAGACTTAATTTCCTTTCATTTTGTAAGCATTTTTTTTCTTCTTTCTATGCTATCCCTTTATGTTATGGGATTTCAGTGCGAGGGTATTTAGACCAAAAAGAATACCTTCTGTCCATCAAAACTTGCTTTTTCATGTCAATTGTCAGAAAACAAAACCTTCAAACTAAAATATATCAAAAAATTGAATCAGAACCCCNCCCCCCCCCTTTATTTTTATCTAGCAAAATGCCAACAAATATATGTTTTAAGAACTATTATCCTAACACTTTTGTTGGAATATGATTATTCCAACATGAAATATTTATATTGCAAATATGTTTAAATTGTTTTTTTTCATTTTATTTAAAAAATAAAGCGAAGTCTGCATAAACTGAGGAAAGCATGTATTGATCTATGTCAAATTTCGTGAAATTCGCAAAGGAACCGAAAGATACAGAAAATAGGGCTTTTACACCTCTTTCACGTTAATTGCTAGATCTGCGTTATCGGTTTGTATTTGACTAAATGTTTTAAGGAGATTTTATTCCGTTCTATCGTTCAACATGTTAATACAAAGATGCGATCATTTTATTGTTTAATCTTATTTGGAGTCAAAATGCAAACAGTGTTCACTAGTATACTAATCATTCTTTTACCGTAAACTGCAAGAAAGAAATACTTGATCTCCCCTGGAAATTATTCCATATTTCTGCTTTTATTCTTTTTCCTATAAAAGACAAGAATAGCTGCCTATTTGATTTTATGCAAATTTTGTCAGTGATCTATGCCTTTATCAACTACATTCGAATAGGACTACTTATTCACAGATTTTAGACTCCAGTTTTCAATTTGATAACTTAGAAGAGGTTGAAAAATACCCTGAACCGTTTACAATTAAATAAACCGCTATTTTGCAGTCGGAAGATGCTGTCTTCATATTTATGGTTGCAATATTTCAGAGGGATTGCCTTCCACAATGCTTGTATTACTAAGCCAACCTTTCTTTCATAGTTATCTTTAGACAAGTTCAGAAAATATTAGAATACCAGGGTAGTGAAGACATAATATAAACCTTCCAAATGAGTATAATAAAAGGAGTTTTGCCCAAAAATTGTTTTCTTGATTATGAAAGAATCCCATGACATCTACTTCTACTAACACCTGATGCAAGATATTTATTGCTATGATTTAATAATCACTATCCAAAAATTTGTAAATAGTTTTCATAATCATTTACTGATTTTCAAATGGTAAACCGGTATACATACTTTAAGTATTACAAATGTAGCTGATATCGTTTTGAAAAATCACAATCTAGCATTTTGTAAATTTTCCATTATTTTGTTTAGACTGAGCCTGTATCGCTCACCTGACATAATGCTTCTATGCCATGCATGACCAAATATAATGTTTTTTACCAATGGGGTTTAATGTTCAGCTATGTTCTCCATTGGCACCCATGTTTTTGACTGATCCCATTCAACTGAGTAATATTTGCAAAGGACCTTCTTTACCTCATTTAAATGCAGTTTAGTTAAATTTGCTTGATTAGTTTCAAACCAGATGATAAAAAGGATGATTTTCTCATAGGCTCAAATACTAAACTATATTCCGTATTGGCCGCCTTATTTTTGTCGAATGAAATAAAATGAGCAATTTTTGAAAAGCACCTTCTGTACATCATTCCTGTGACTTTGGTTGAATTTGCCACAACGGTTTTAGAGAAGATGATTAAATGTATAATTTCTCATACCGTCAAATGTTAAACCAAAATTCCATGCTGGCGGCCATTTCGGATCTAAACAAAATGAGCAATCTAGTACATCATTCCTGTAAAGTTTGGATCAACTTGTTTATGTGGTTTCAGAGGAGAAGATAGAAATGTCATTTTTCCAATAGAGTCCAATATTAAACTATATTCAGTGCTAGCGACCATGTTTTTCATGGGATGGGAACAAAATTAATAACTTTGAAAAGGACATTTAGTGCATCATTCCTGTAAAGTGTGATTGAACTTACTTCAGCGGTTTCATTATAGAAGATGAAAATGTTATTTTTCCCATAGGTAACAAAGTTAAACCTAAGTTCCGTGCTGACTGCCATGTTTTTTTTATCTGATTGCCACAAAATGAGCAATCTTTGTTAAGGTAGGTAGACACTAATATTCATATCCATGAGATTTTGTTGTAAGTAGGCACAATTGAAGAACAAATGCTACTTACCAAAAATTTATAATAAAAAGTATTGGTCACAATGCTTGCTTTTTCTAGAATTGAGATCAAAATTTGCTCACTTTTAGCCAATTTTTCACTCAAGTTTACAAAGAATGCACGGGAAAATATGGAAAGACAATTTTTAGCTTAATAGAAATGATTTTTTTTATCCATGAGAATTGGATGTATTTTTGTGAACAGATAGTTTATGATGTTATTCATTGGTCACAATAAAAAATTGAATATGTTACCATGCTTTTAGCGGAGATATTTTACAAAGTTTCAGGATTAAACATTATTTACGGGAAAAGGGAGTTCATTCACGGCAAAGAAAACGAAATATGACGTTTCACATCTGTCTTTCAATTATGACGTCACAAAGAAAAAGCTGGCAAAGTACTGTTCCGGCCCGAAAATTAATCCTATCCCATATCCGACTCTTTATTTTTTTAATGCGCGACTGAATTGCGCCGGCAGCCATGTTCTTTGTCGGATCAGAATGACATATGTAATCTTTGTAAAAGACATAAAATATGTCATTCCTGTAAAGTTTGGCGAATATGCTTTAGTGGTTTCAGAGGAGTTGTTAAAGATGATGTTTTTCCCATATGGTCCAATGTTAAATATGATGCTAATACATGTAGAATCCAACTATGGCTTTTATACACGGTGGAGAGAGCAGGTGTTACTGTCTATTGTTCTGTAGGGCGGTCTTGAAAACCTCCACAGAATCAGCACACACGACGTTGTTTGGTAGTTGGTTCCAATGGCTGATTGTCTCCACAAAGAATGAATGTTGGTACTGTGTTGTGTTGTAGTCTGATGTTTTCAGTGTGTTGGTTATGCAGTGCCTTTCTATCAAGTTTGATGTTACGTGGTCTTTGAAAGTCTTTGGTTTTATCTGCCGTTTAGGTTTGGCCTTTCCTATGAAACTTGCAGGTGGCAGTGCCGGCATCAACCCCTCAACCACCTTGTACATCAGGATCAGGTGGAGGCTGTGGCGTCTGTCTTCCAGTGTGTCTAGTTCTAGTTGTATCCGCATGTTGGTGATTGATCCTACTTCTCTGCTCTTGTAGTCTCGTTTGTTGAAACGTATGCCCCTGTTTTGGATTCTTTCTAGTTTGTCAATATCCCGTTTTATGTACGGATTCCAGATAGTTGCGCCGTATTCCATTGTTGATCTCACCAGGGACATGTAAGCTGTCCTCCTGCACGATTCTGGTACGTTTGTTAGATTTCTTCTTAAAAAGCCTAGGGTAGCATTGGCTTTTTTGCTGATGTTATTAATGTGAATGCTCCATTTAAGGTCGTTTGAAATTTGGAGTCCTAGATATGGATTGTCCTTTACTTCTTGGAGTATGTGGTTGTTAAGACTGTAGAAGTGAATTTTTACAGCGGTCCACAACTTTATCCAAAATAGCCACAGATTTGATTGTCTGTTGCAAATTGTTTCTTCCTTTCTTCTTTTCATCTCATTATTTCTTTTTTTTTCATTTCTTTTTGTAGTAAAATTCCAAACGCATAATTATTGTCTTTGTATAATTATAATTACTTTTTGTACACTTCCAAAAAGTCAAATGCATTCGAATGTGTATCTTTTTTTCTCTCATTTTTGAATTTAAGTTGTAATATTGTATGTTGTTTTTTATAAATTGCTGCTATGATATGTTATAAATTGTTATGTTGTACATTGTAGGGAGAGGGCTTATAATAATGTTGTTATAACTTGTGCCCGATCCCTTTGCTTATTCTTTTGAGCAATAAAATATGTTTGATTTAGAAGTGGGTTGATTTGTTGTTGATGGAGAGTATGTAGCACTTTTTGGCATTGAAACGCATGCCCTAATTTTGGCACAGATTTCAAGCTGTTTCAGGTCTGTTTGTAGTTTGTGGTGGTCTTTCTCAGTTTTGATTGTTCTATAGAGCAGGCAATCATCCGCAAATAGTCGTACTGATGATGTTACACTGTCTGGGAGGTCATTGATGTGACAAAGGAATAAAACTGGACCCAGAACAGTTCCTTGCGGTACTCCAGAGTCAACAGATGTTTCTGCTGATTTTTCTCCTTCTACTTCTCATGGATCTTTGGTTCAAGAAGTTTGTAAGCCATTTATGCAAGTTTCCCTGTATTCCATACTGTTTGACTTTGTGGAGTAATTTGCTGTGTGGAATGGTGTCAAAAGCTTTAGAGAAATCCAATATAGTAATTTATATCTGGTGTCCAAGATCATGTTGTTTTAGGAAGTCATTGATGGTTGTAATGAGTTGTGTTTCGCAGGAATATCCTGATCTGAATCCAAGATTTAGATGCGTCAGTATCTTGTTAGTCTCCAGGTGTTTTAGCATGTGTCTGCATACAATGTGTTCTAAGATTTTGCTGGTAACTGATGTTAATGATACTGGTCTGTAATTCTCGGGTAGATGTTTGTCTCCTTGATATATATGCATTTCGCCAGTCTTTAGGTAGTTTTCCAGTGTCAGGGGAGCTTTGTAGTATTATTTGTAATATTGGTGCTAGGTGGACTGCACATTCTTTTAGTATTCAGTTTGGTATGTTGTCTGGTCCTGATGCTTTATTAGGGTTAACTTGTCTAAGCAATTTTTCTAATCCCTTTTGGGTGATCTGTATAGGTGTGATATTGGTTTTCGCTGTTATTCTAGTAGTTGGTAGGTTATTATTGGTCGTCTTTGTATAGGACCTTTCATACATCATTCCTGTAAAGTTTTGTTTAATTTTCAGAGGAGCTGATAAAAATGTGAAGTAAACAGACGGACAAACCACGGACGGACGACAGACGCCAAGTGATGACCATACCTCACACTGACCCTTTGTGTCAGGTGAGGTAAAAGCTTCATAATTAAGGGAAATGCAACATGAATTAATTACTTGTTTGCCAGCAAAGAATGTATTCCCGGGGTGATTCGTATGCATGCGATCTCAAATGTCCCCGTTACTTTTGTAACGGCATTGTTTGTACCGACATCATGTCATGATCCGATAAGATCACGTGCAATGAGAAAATAGAAAGTTGAAGGATAAGTGTGTGAATGATTTTTTACACTACATTGGCTCAATAATAAAATGCAACTCATATTATTCTTTCATGGATGTCCTTATTATTTTTAAAAAACAAGAAAACTTAAATTGTTTGAAATCTAAATGATCGATTTAAAAATAACTCCACGTGTATATTGCATTGGTGACGAATTCGACCGATTTTTCCTCGTCTTTATTACGTCAGCATTCATTACAGACTGGCTTCTTTGAAAGCAGAACCTAGTCGTCAGAATCTTCTACCGTCTAGAAGTGATTTATTCTAGTAATTTCCAAATTTGAAGTGTTTCAAAATGATTTGAATGTTTGAGATATTAAGTTTTAGTCAATTTTTTGTAAAATAATATCTGATTGAATTTTGAATGTGAAATGAGAATACAATCTCCAAAAATACCATCTAGAAGTGATTTATTGCAATACTTTCCAAATTCGATGTGTTTGGAAATGATTTGAATGCTAAGGATCTTAATTTTTGCTAAAATAAAACAGATTAATAGAATTTTGAATGTGAAATGAGAATACAGTCTCCAAAGATACCATCTAAAAGTAATTTCTTTCAATAATTTCCATATTTTAAGTGATTCGAAATGATTTGAATGTTTGTTAACTTTTAGTAAATTTTTGATGTGAAATGAGAATACAATCTCAAAAAAAAAAAAAAAAAAAAAAAAAAAAAAAAAAAAAAACATCGAGAATTGATTTATTCCAATAATTTCCATATTTGAAGTGTTTCGAAATGGTTTGAATGTTTGCGATATTATCTTTTAGTCATTTTTTTTTCTAAAATAAACCAGGTTAATAGAGTTTTAAATAGGTAATGAGAATAGAATCTCCAAAAATTCCATCTAGAAGTGATTTATATCAATAATTTCCACATTTGGAGTGATTCGAAATGATTTGAATGATTGCAACATTATTTTTATTTAATTTTTGGTTAAATCACTTTGATTTATAGAATTTTGAATGTGAAATGAAAGAACAATCTCCAAAAATACCATCTAGAAATGATTTATTCCAATAATTTCTATATTTGAAGTGTTTCGAATGATTTGAACGTTTGCGATATTAACTTTTAGTAAATTTTTGATGCGAAATGAGAATACAATCTCAAAAAAAAACATCGAGACTTGATTTATTCCAATAATTTCCATATTTAAAGTGTTTCGAAATGATTTAAATGTTTGCGATATTTAGTCATTTTTTACTGAAATAAATCAGATTAATAGAGTTTTAAATTGGTAATGAGAATACAATCTCCAAAAATACCATCTAGAAGTGATTTATATCAATAATTTCCACATTTGGAGTGATACGAAATGATTGAAATGTTTGCGATATTAAATTTTAGTCCATTATTTGGGAAAAAAAATATCTGATTAATAGAATTTTGAATATGAAATGAGAATACAGTCTCCAAAAATACCATCTAGAAGTGATTTATTCCACTAATTTCCATATTTGAAGTGTTTCGAAATGATTTGAATGTCTGTGATCTTAACTTTTAGTCAATTTTTGCTTAAATAATATCTGTTTAACATAATTTTGAATGTGAAATGAGAATGCAATCTTAAAAAAATACGATCTAGAAGTGATTTATTCCAATAATTTCCATATTTGAAGTGTTTTGAAATGATTTGAATGTTTGCGATCTTAGCTTTTAGTCAATTTTTTGTGAAAGAATATCTGAATAATAGAATTTTGAATATGAAATGAGAGTACAGTCTCCAGGAATTATGAATCAACGATCTCTGAGATTCGTTTCGCCGATATTTTTTTAATTTACCTGTATCAGTCAATAGAAATACGTCATGAGTCATCCGTAACCGATCATCCGTGCATAATTAATTAGTTTTCTTTCTATGCGTCATCCGTCATAATTCAAGAGTTATAAGTCGTATCATGCATCAGTCATCAGTTCATTTTACTATCCGTCAGCCGTCAAAAGTTATGAGTTAGCGATCATTCAGCGATCATTCACCAGTCAACGAACAGTCAATATGGAATGTTGACTGATCCAGGGACTGTAACATGCACAATCATTATCTTTTCACAGGCATTAACAATAATGCAGATGACATGTTGGCTTTTAAATTTTTTAATCACATAAATGTAGCTGGAACTGAAAAAGAAGTACGGACAAGACACCAGATGTTTAATATTATCGACAAATTTTCAAAGTTAACGGTACCTTTAAGACAAATTTCAAGTGGAAGTCTTGCCGAAGGCATAGATTCGCCAGGAAGTGACCTTGATATAATGCTCGAATTAATAGGAGTAACAGTTGTAGATGATTTGATCAGTTTTTTAACATATTTGATTTTATGATCTTCCAAACGTTTAGATTTTATCTGCACTGAAGAGATATAAGTTGTCGAAATGCGAAATTACTGTAAAAGTACTATTGTTCGTGGGGTTCCAATTTTCGTGGATTTCGTGGTTCGCTAAAACCACGAAATTAAGTTCCCAACGAACTGCATCTCTTCTATTGAGTACTAATGCAAGGAATTCAAAACCACGAATTTAAGTGCCTACGAAATAGTAATTTTTATGAAAACCACGAAAATTGGTGTCCACGAATAAAAGTACTTCCACAGTAATTCACAGTAACTTCGGTATTTAGTTATTTGAAATATTTGCATACATCAATGGTAAAAACCATATTACTGATGGACTAAGAAACTCGACAACCGGGTTTTTGTAAATTTAAATTTATTGCTGAAAGTTAAAGAACACCACAATATATTCGTGAGTCCTTTAAAGAAATGAAATTTGGTATTTTCATCTCAACTGAAAAATTTATCGACTTTTTTAGTTGCTTACCGATTAATATGTTTAAAACCAGACGTGGACTCTGTCTAACTCATATTGATCAGTACGTTGATTATGCATTTTGCTCAAGATCAAATTGTTGTCCGCAAGTTGTAAATGCATGGGTTAATCGACATAGATCAGGACAATAGCCTACGGATAACGTAATCAATTCCGTAGTACACGACAGCTGTTTGATTGTACCGATTGGTCCGAAGAATCAGTGTGATGAACTGTTATGGTGAATCTCATTTTCTTTAGTAGAAAAACGACTAACCCATTCATTCAATTATATACAATTACTTTGTTATATTCTTCTGAAATTTACACTTAAGAATATAATAAATAGATATCAAAAAGCTAAACACTTACTCTGTTCATATTTCTTAAAAGCTACAGTATTTTGGTTTTCAGAAGAAATACCTTTTGACACTTTCAAAATTAGTAACTTCTCGCATTGTTGTATACTGTGTATTGCCAACTAATGTCATTTGTAGGAATTTGTTATTGTCCAAATTATTTCATTCCCCGATATAATATGTTCAAAGATAAAGTAGACGAATCTAAAAATAAACCACTGTTAGGCATTTTAGATGAATTTAGAAACACGGAACTTTATCATTTATTTGAAAGAATATTAGGAACCGACATAATCAATCATGAAATTTGTATAATGGCCGACAAAAATATTTTATCTTCAAATCTTGATAGTCTTTCTTTCTGGTAAAACTTGCAATAATCACGGAAGATCTTGAAAGTAGATATAAATATTACAATATGTATTGTCACAATTAGTGTATAGTCATGTCAAACATCGAGACATTCCGAACTCGTGTGTATTTTAAATAATTGGTTTCGTTTCCCTATTCCACCTTTCTCTCAATCGTAATCAGAACGTACACGAATGTCCTGATATAAGTTTGGAATTTGGAACCTAGTTCAAATACAGTGTAAGTATAACATCATATTTTCATTATATTTGGATGAAGATTGATCCATTTAACGTGACTACACAACAGTTTATTGTAAATATCAGCTGTACACGTTGATTGCATAATTTGCTATAAATATCGATTTGAACGGAATGATCATCTCACACTGAAACGTACAACTGTTGATTTTAATTATATTTACAACTTTCATCACATTATTTCGAAGTTTTTGTGTATTATTTCCGTCTAGAAGAGGAAGATAAACAACCGTTATTTAGTTGCGTAATTCATATACATATAGAATGTATGGCAATCAATTAGTGTCATTTAAATACATCCAGATATATGGAACACATATTCCATGTGTTACAGCAATTCAACTGTCTTATTCCGTGACTATAACGGAACTCTATGTAAAAATTACACAGACACACGTCATATTTGTGTTTATTTATGCAAACTATTGTGTATTTAAATATGTTGACATTTCACTCATAACTATGGTAGCTTAAATGGACTATTAATTCTCACTATTTTGGACACATAACTTATGATAGGTAATTATTGTATTTTTCAGGTTTTTACCAATTTGTTCACCGGCTAATTGAAATATAGATCAATACTTGGTTTTTATTTTGAAATGGGCCCACGAACTAGCTTATCCTCGCTGAGTCCGGCTCAGTACAGTAAAAACAATAGAACCAGCCTGAGTTCCAGACCTCATTTGGACAGCTGGTAGCACCATTCCTGTTGCGAGCAACACAGTTACAGGACAACGTTTCTTCCTGTTTCCGAACAGAAGACAGCAGTCACTCAACTACGGTAACATCGTTCCTGTTCCAGGCGACAAAACTACAACTGGATTAGAGACAACGTTCATCATAATGAGTGTAAATCAGACAGATATGCCCGAGGAAGCCATTCCAACAGTTCCAGACACAAGGGTCCGGACACGTACAGCGAAAGGGCAAGAACAGTATTCACAGACATGTGACAAACATTGTCAAGACATAGAGTATTTATGGACAATGCTTGACGCCCTGCTCCAAGAAGCAGTCGATCCTCCAGCTAACTTACTGGACCAGTTAAGCCTCGGTCAAAGCATTGCACAAGCAAATACCAGGTACCAGAAACAACTCAGGGCCTATAAGGACTTCCTGAAACCCAGAAGGAGCGAAGACAGCAATCATGAATTGGAAGCCTGTGCAACGTTATCAGGCTTCCGGGAACAAAGGATAGATGTCGCCCTGTGTAATCTACAGGAAACAAGCCAGCCTCTGACGCCCAAAAAAACATCAAAGGCACCTTGTAGCAGCTCATCGTCTCTTAACAATAAATGCCATTCACAAGGTGGACGTCTACACGTACAGACGCTTCCAGTCTGTTAAAACGAAAGAAGGCGAAGGCGGAAGCTCTGAAGGCAAGTCTAGTCTTTGCAGAGAAATAGGCCACTCTGTCAAAAGAGGAAGCCCTGTTAGAAGAGACAACAGCTCTTCATAAGGCTGAGGTGGAAGCAACTACGGCTCGCCAAAAGGCTGACATGGAGGCAACAAAGGCTGAGATGGAAGCAACAGCAGCTCCAAAGACAGCCGAGTTAAAGGCCGACCAGACATTAGGAAGCTGTCATGGCAGAAACTGAGGCTAAGATCCAACTGAGGCAACTCCAACAGTAGTATATGGGTCCTTCAGACCACAGGAAGATGCATCAACTCCAACAGTAGTATATGGAGCACCAGAAGTAACATCTACTCCAGCCTACGCTGGACCACCTCGCAGATCTCAGTCTGTTACATTTCAGCTTAACAGAGATGCACCAGAATTTGAACCATCACGTCAGCATTTATTACGTGACACACCAATACCAAGTTCAGTAAACCTGAAGGATGACAAGACTGTGAACCAGACTTCAGATATAACTAGATTTCTTCTCCATAAGGAAATACTGTTATGTGGTCTTACTAATTTCAACGACCCTGCTGAATGAATCCTACTTTGTATGGAAAAATAGCTTCAAGTCAGTTGTCGATGAAGCCAAAGTGTCTGACTCACAACAGTTAAACCTCCTAGTAAAATGGCTGGGAGTTGAGTCTTCAAAACAGGCTGAAAGTATAAGGAGGTCATGTGAGAACCCAACTGAATGTCTCAGGATCGATTAGATACCAGGTATGTATCCCCTGAAATGTTGGAAGCTCATTAATGAATAGACTGGGGAACTTTCCAAAACTAACAAACAAGGACAGTGCACGTCTGTATGAGTTATCCGATTTATTGTCGAAAATAGAACACATCAAACAGAATCCCAAATTCCAGTCACTTCTGGGATATTTCGATTCTTCGTCTTGGATAAGGCCAATTGTCAGTAAGCTCCCTTATGGACTCCAAGAAAAATTGACAACAAGAGTTTATAACTACAAGTCGTCACGTAATGTACCTTTTCCGCCATTCACAGAATTCTCCAGATTCATTCGGGAAATGAGCATAATAAAAAATGATCCCGGATTTTGTTATGAACAAGAACAGGAAACGACTCCAGGGTATACCGGAAGAAAACCACCCGTGGCCAAAACCCGGGTGCAATCTCTCAAGACTGATGTCCACAGACGTCCAAACATGCCCAGTCAAGACATTGGGGGTACCCTGCCCCAGTGTACAGAGAATGGAGCACCAGACAGGTGCGTCATACGCAACACAAAACATTCATTAGACGAATGTAGAGGATTCAAGTCCAAATCAATAGAGGAGATATCCTCAAACAAAACAACCTATGTTTTAGGTGTTGCGCCTGTACAACCCATAGGAGCAGAGACTGCAAGGCGAAGATCTCCTGCAGAGAGTGCGGAAGCAAGCAACACACCACTGTCTTAAACATAGTCAGGAAGGCATCTTCAGTTGACCCCGTACAACATCACGGCGAGGAGACTGTTCAACTGTTCAACAGAACGGCGGGGAGGCAAGTGATGCCAGCAGTACTAACAGAACAGTAAAATCGTCTTGCACAGAAATCTGTGGAAACAACACATGCAAATCATGTGCCAAGATCATACCTGTCAGAGTACATCATAGGGACAACTCCAACGAAACCATCGAAATGTATGCAGTTCTTGATGACCGAAGTTACAGGTCCCTGGCATCGCCAGAGTTTTTTTAATTCTTCAACATTGAAGACAAACTAAAAAATTATACCCTGACCACTTCTTCAGGCCGTATTGACACCAGTGGCAGGAGAGCCAAATTTATAGTCCAATCTTTACATGGACATGAAGAGTTAGAACTGCCAGTTTTGGAAGAATGTGTTTATATTCCAAGCAGCAGAGACGAAATCCCGTCACCAGATTCTGTCAAACACTTTCAACATATGAGAGATATTACTGGGAGAATCCCGCAAATTAAAGATAGCAGGAAGATAATGCTGCTCATAGGAAGAGACCTTCCTGAAGTCCACCATGTTCTAGATTATAGATATGAACCACCTGGATCACCCTTTGCCCAGAAATTAAGACTGGGCTGGGTAGTCATCGGAGAAATCTGTCTTGGCTATCAACATGCAATTCCAGACTTATTTCTGAAGAAAATATTTGACCTACCATCTGGCCAACCTACGACACTAAGACCATGTGAAAGTAAAATTTGTGTACGGGAACCAGATCCCTGCACCCAAAACAGTAGACATACCAGAATATCTTTGAAAAGACAAAAGATGACGACAAAACAGGGATGTCGTATGAAGATAAAACATTTATGAAACAAATGGACAACCAGTTTGCAAGAAACTCCACAGGCAGTTGGGTACCGTTACCATTTCGGACACCAAGACAACGACTTCCAAACAACAGGCAACAAGCTATTAAAAGAGCGGAATACCTCGAAAACAGTCTGAGGAAGAACGCCTCAAAAGTGAACATTTCTTAGAATTCATGTTAAAGATATTAGACAACAACCATGCCGAAGTTGCTCTGCCATTGCAAGAACAAGAAGAATGTTGGTATTAACCGTTATTTTGAGTATACCATCCTAAGAAACCTGAGCAGATCAGGGGTGTGTTCGATTCTTCCGCAAAGTTCGACGGAGTATCCCTAAACAGTGTTTTGATGTCTGGTCCAGACTTATCAAACAGTTTACTGGGAGTCCTGATACGTTTCAGGAGAGAGATGGTTGCTGTTACTGCTGATGTTCAACACATGTTCCACTGCATTGTAGTGAGAGAAAATCACAGAAACTACCTAAGATTCCTGTGGTATAAAGACAATGATATTGACAAAGGATTGATAGAGTACCGAATGAGAGTGCAAGTCTTCGGTAACAGTCCATCCCCAGCAGTGGCAACGTTGGGGCTACGTAAGACAGTACAGGCCGTAGAGCCAGTGTATGGCCAAGATGTTACAAATTTTGTGACTAAAGACTTTTATGTTGATGATGGATTAACACCATACCCAACAGCAGAAGAGGCCATCAAAGTCGTCAAAGACACACAAGCAGCATTGAAGAAGTACGGAAATCTTCGTTTGCACAAGTTTACATCCAGCAGTGCTGAAGTTATGTCTACATTTCCAACAAGTGATTTAACTACAAACTTGAAAGGTTTAGATCTTAAAGCCAACAATAAACCACTCCAGCGTAGCCTTGGATTAATATGGGATGGCAACACAGACATGTTCCTATTCCAGCTATCGCTGGACACGAAACCTATAACAAGACGAGGTGTATTATCTACGATAAACATCATATATGATCCACTTGGATTCTTAGCTCCAGTGATCATCCAAGGGAAGCTGATTCTACGAAAGCTGACTTCAACAACAGTTGGTTGGGACGAACCTGTCCCGGATGACATTGCTTCAGAATTGGAAACTTGGCGAGATGAACTGCAATAACTAGAAACATTACGTATATCACGTACTTATGTACCTTACCTGAGCCAAGCAGTCACCAAAGAACTTCATGTTTACTCTGATGCGTCAGAAAAAGCAGTAGCTGTAGTAGTTTTTCTTCGCACAATAGATGTAGATGGTAAATTCTAATGCAACATTTATATAACGAAGGTTTTGATTGGTCAAAACTGACCGTCAATTCCACCATCTACATGCCTGGGACAAATTAGGTTCCCTGTTTAGTCTGGTTCCTAATATTGTTACAAATTCACGAGTTAAAAATAGAACATGAAATTGATTTGTTGCATTAGAATCGAAATAACAGTACATTATTTGAATACCCGAGGGTGTCAATCTTGATTTGACGGTCAAAATATCCGTTTACAGGCTCCGCTACGCGTCGCCTATAAACTGCATTTTGACCGTCAAATCTACGATTGACGCCCTCGGGTATTCAAATAATGTACTGTTATTGCTTAACTCAAAGTTGGTTTTGTGTTGGGAAAGGCTAAAGTTGCTCCAACTAACGGACACACAATTCCTCGTTTGGAACTTTGTGCTGCAGTATTGGCAGTAGAAGTTGCACAGTGTGCATTAGAACAGCTACACCTGTCCATCGATTGTGTCAAATACTATACAGATAGTAAGGTCGTACTGGGTTACATCTCCAACGACACCAGAAGATTTTATATTTATGTTGGGAATAGAGTAGAAAGAATACGAAAGTTCAGCAGTTCAGAACAATGAAATTACGTGAACACAAGTGAAAACCCTGCTGACGCATCCACAAGATCACTGCCAGCTAGTGACATTCATCATAGTGAGTGGTTATTAGGACCTAAACGCCTTCTCTCTTGTGAACCCAGTCAAAACCCTGGGGTCGTATACCAGCTTGTACGTCCCGACAATGATAGTGAGATTCGTCCTAATGTACATGTTTCTCCAGATATTTCTGTTGCCAAAACACTTGCTACACCAGATAGTCTTAACATAGGGACTTAGAGATTCCAGCACTTCTCAGACTGGAGTGCACTTATACGTGGAATTGCATTCCTGAAACGTTCGTCCCGTTTACGTCTGAACGGGACTTCAAAGCTTGAACTTGACAACATTTTACTTCAAGAAGCAGAAGACTTCATCATATCATCAGTACATCGCGAAGTTTATCAAGATGAAATAGATTGTATAAGTCACAAGAAAACTATTGGCAAAAGAAATTCGATTGCCAATCTCAATCCGTTTTTGGATGAAAAGGGACTTTTAAGAGTTGGAGGACGCATTGCTAAATCAGACTTGGGTATTAAAGAAAAGATGCCTTTAATTAAACCCAGACGTCACCACATTGCCACTCTTCTATTGAGACACTACCATGAAAAAACCAAGCAACAAGGTCGTCACCCTACAGATGGTGCAATTCGATCTGCAGGTTGGTGGATAATCGGAATTAGACGGTTGATATCCTCTCTAATTCGTCATTGTGTTACCTGCCGTAAACTAAGAGGTAAAGAAGTATGTAAGATTATAGCAGACTTGCCTGGGGATCGTCCTGATCCAGCACCTCCTTTTACAAATGTAGGAGTATACGCCTTTGGACCTTGGACGATAGTCACAAGAAAAACACGTGGTTGATGTACAAACTCCAAACGTTGGGCCATCTTGTTTACTTGTTTAGTACCCAGAGCCATCCAAATAGAACTGGTCGAAGAAATGAGCTCCTCTGCATTTATCAATGCAGTCAAACGTTTCACATCGATAAGAGGAGCAGTAAAGATATTTAGGTCTGACCGTGGAACCAACTTTATTGGAGCTGTAAATGACTTAAATGTTAACCCAATTAAAGTGGAAGATAGTCCAGTCAAACGTTATTTATCAGATTCCAGGACATCCTGGATTTTCAATCCTCCTCACTCATCCCATATGGGTGGAGCCTGGGAGCGTATAATTGGCATGGTAAGAAGAATATTAGACTCCATGCATCTTGGATCTAAGGGACACACATTAACGCATGATGTGCTCAACACATTTATGGCCGAAGTTTGCGCCATTATCAACTCAAGGCCACTTACACCTGTATCAACTGTTCCTGAGTCACCACTGATATTAACTCCAGCTATGCTGTTGACACAAAAGACTCAACACAAGTTTATTCCTGAATCAATCGACAGGAAAGACTTGTATAGGAATGAATGGAAACGAGTACATGCGTCAGCCAGCATGTTCTGGTCTAGATGGAGGAAAGAATATCTCCCTCAACTACAACAGAGGCAAAAGTGGATCAACAGTCAACGTGACTTGAAGAGCGTCCACGTCGTTGTCGTAAAGGACAAAAGTTTATGCCGTTATGAATGGCCGATTAGAAGAATTGTCAACGTAATAAAAACTTCCGATGATCACGTCAGGAAAGTAGAAGTCCGTTTTATGGTCAACGGAAAGCCGACAGTGTATACTCGGCCGATCACCGAGATAATTCTTCTGGTGGAAGATAGTGTATAAAATGTATATAAATTATACTCAGGAATATTGTGAATAATATGATAAATTTCTGTTGTTTATTTAAAAGAATAGTGATATCAACTAGATATCAAACGGGGAGTATATTGTCACAATTAATGTATAGTCATGTCAAACATGATGACATTCCGAACGCACCGTGTGTATTTAAAATAATTGGTTTCGTTTCCCTATTCCACATTTCTCTCAATCGTAATCAGAACGTACACGAATGTCCAGATATAAGTTTTGAATTTGGAACCTAGTTTAATAACGGTGTATGTTTAACATCATATTTTCTTTATATTTGGATGAAGATTGATCCATTTAACGTGGCTACACAACAGTGTATTGTAAGTATCAGCTGTACACGTTGATTGCAAAATTTGCTATAAATATCGATTTTAACGCAATGATCGCGTCTCACACTGAAACGTACAACTGTTGATTTTAATTATATTTACAATTTTCATCACAGTATTTGCGTATTATTTCCGTCTAGAAGAGGAAGATAAACAACCGTTATTTAGTTGCGTAGTTCATATAAATATAGAATGTATGGCAAGCAATTAGTGTCATTTAAATACATTCAGATTTAATTATGGAACACATATTCCGTGTGTTACAGCAATTCAACTGTATTCTTCCGTGACTATACCGGAACTCTATGTAATATTACACAGATACACGTCATAATTGTGTTTATTTATGCAAATTATTGTGTATTTAAATATGTTGACATTTCACTCATAACTATGGTAGCTTAAACGGACTTTAAATTCTCACTATTTTGGACACATAACTTATGAATGTTAATTATTGTATTTTTTAGGTTTTTACCAATTTGTTCAGAATTTATAGTAGGTGTACTCGGATTTTATCATGCAGATGTAAATCAACAAATAACTCAGATATTAGTTTAACCTGAATATAACCGTGAACGTAATAATATATTCCGAAGTTGTAAGAAACACTTAATGGGTGGTACAAAGATGATGCTGTGTCTGGTTGGTTGTTATATGCTTCATTTTATTATGTACTCGGACAGTGCAAGAAAACAATACAGATAGTAGATAACGTCCTGTCTCGTTGTACATCTGATATGACTATACTAAGTAAAGCCGTCTATAGAACAAAAGACATGAATCAATATGACCACAAAACAGAGAATCGTTGGACACTTAATCATAGAATGAGAAAAGCAACAATACGAGATGTGGTATTTATAAAAAGATCAAAACTGATACCACAAGAATTACATCTAGAGGTTCAGGATGCTCCCCAGGTTTTACCTCCTATTATTTTGTGGAATGTTTTACAGGTGTTTTCGTATCAAAAATTAAATGAGTTAAAGAATAAAAAACATTCCTTACGTCTATTGTATCTAACAATAAAAAAAAAATATTTCGTTAGTATCACTTGGTATCTGTTATGAGATGTCGGGTGATAAAAATACAGCGTATCATTTTTATTACGAAGCCTTACATTGTGAACCTTTCGTGTGTCATTCTGCTAAACAAAGGACACAAACCTTATCAGATGACGAAATGTTTGTGACTAAACTAAGGATATGAAGATTCCTGTTCATCTAAAGATGCGTAACCTTCTTCTTTCCGGGTATCACAAAAATATATTAAGACATTTATTTCTGCATTTTTCAAAAAACAGGAAAAAATTACATAAAAGTTACCAAAATTCTTTTAATATTTGTCATTTAAAATTCATTTAACATAAAGTCAAGTCCAGGATACATTGTATACACTAATGTATACTAGAATACTAGAAAGAGACGACAAAAAAACTGGGACTTGACTTTATGTTAAATGAATTTTAAATGACAAAATATAAAAAGAATTTTGGTAACTTTTATGTATTTTTTCCCTGTTTTTTTGAAAAATGCAGAAATAAATGTCTAATATTTTTATGATACCCGGAAAGAAGAAGGTTGATACAATTTTGTTAAAAACAACATTAAATATACCTAAGATTTAAGATTTTGAACTATCTTCTTTTTTTGTAAATGGAAATGACCAAGAAGCCAGTAATTTCTTCATTTACAACTTATATAATTGAAAAACGCAATGTTCACCTATATATCGACAAAAGAATAGCGAAGAAAAAATGAATAAAGGTGAATTCAAAAATTAAAATCGTGGTAATTCATATCCAATACGATCTAAAACAACGTGACAAGGACAAAACAAATAAGCAAAAAAGAAAAAGAATGCCAAAACTGACTAAACATGCTAAAGCACTAGCAGTGTAAATCATATAAAATCTTGAGGTATGAAGGGTAAGCATGATCTATTGCACGCCTGGCACCCGCCATACTTCCAGTAAAAAAAAAAAACGGTTTTGTCACAATCGGTGTTTGCCAGTCCGGTAATAAACTTTGGATCTACTTAAAGATATCTATTCTCATCTGTTGAATGGAAACATTGTCACGGTCTGTCAAATCATGGTGACAACTGTAAAACTTCTGTAATGACAAAAGGTATTGAAAATACCCTTGATATATACTTTTTTGGGACACTAATTTCGCTCTGTTGATGAAATCGTTGTAGAGACTATAGGCACGACGACAGCGAATGACTCGTGAAATGTAGACGCAGAATGCAGGAGATGTGGGAATATTAATGCTCAGAAACGGGAAGTTAACTATTCGAAAATAGAAATCACCTGGCTTGTCGTTAATGTTTGTTTTCAGATGTCCAGAGTTATTAATGTAGAGGTATAGGCCAAAATATGATTTTGATGATGGTGTATCAGTTTTCTCTTCAATTTGAGTTTATTTTGGTAGATAAGAATAAGGTTATCCTTAAATTAAGGATTTTCTTTAATGAAAGAACATCATTTATATAAACTTATATAACGGAAGCTGAAATAATAAGGGTTTGTCCAGCTTATCGTCTTTTTTTCTGAACTAGTCCTTGTATAAACCTGACTTCACACGAATAAAGAAACAAATCTGCTTAAAGTGACGCACAATTAGTCCCCATAAGTATCCATATTGTCGACTGGAAAACTTTTCCCCCCAAAATCTACAAATATGTTTTCGATCCAATTCCAACATTTCAATGACATCCTCCTCTGTACACCTTTTATGTGAGTCATTATAATGTTTAACAAAATAGATCCCGTCTTTACGTATGTATGTATCAGTAGATATGAATATCTTTTTTCACCCTTTTTGGTACAGAAAGTCTGATGTATAAAATCCCCGAGTACTGACTTTAGCTTATCATGTGGGATAGTAGTATAAAGTGTAGAAAAATCAAATGTGGTTGAGTTCAGTTGAAGTAGATATGCTTTTGAGTTTGGAGTTTTGGAGTATCATCATCTGATACTTGATATGAACAAATGGAGATTTATATATTGATACCATTTGGTAGTATTCCATTTGGCAGTTTAACCATTTATGTATGATGCTTCATGTCAATTTATTTCACAGTTGTGTTGTTTTTCATTTTTTTTTTGTCGCTTTTGTTTGAAAGATTCTTGTTTATAAAGACTTCTTTTACCGATTAGGTTAGAAATGTTAGGGAAATACCCTATTTGTATGGGAAGGAAGGCAGGGTTATAACATGTCATGTGAAAACTGCAGCGGTTAGCAGATATTTTTTCAAGAGAATTTCCCTTTTCAACAAATAAACAAGAAATACTCAAATTACTCCCCCGCTTGTTATTCTCGTGGGTATTCACCATCCAATAAGTCCCACACTTCTAACCAAACTAATTCCCGATAATTCTTAGATGGTCCTTTCCAAAAAAGGTTATCCGAAAGGTCAGTAACTCATCCAAGATGGTCGCCAGCGGTTCATAGTAACTGTTTTAACATTGGACCCTACGGAAAAAGCAACCAAAGATCCTCTCCTCTCCTCAGAAATGGGCAGTTTAAACATTGGATGCTACGGAGAACACATTCAAAGATCTTTAACTCAGTCACAATGGTCCTTAGAGAGTCCCTTCCAAAAAGGGTATTCAGCAGGCCTAGGTCTGTCCCTTGTCCAAGATGGTTGCCAGCGAGCAACATAGTATTAACATTGGACCCTATTGAAAAGACATTCAAACATCTTCTCGAAAACAACCAGTTCAATCAGAACTGAAGTTACTCAAAATGGTCCTTTCCAAAAACGTAATCCAGAAGGTCCGTACCTCATCCAAGATGGCTGCCAGCGGAGAATATAGTTTTAACAATGTTGTTCCCTATGGAAAAGACATTCAAAACTCTTCTCAGAACTACGAATCAAAGTATAACCAAAATTAGTCACAATGGTCTCTAGATGGAGGGTCCCTTTCAAAATATATCATTGAGGTCTGTACCCTATCAAAGACGGCTGCCAGCGGTGAATTTTGCATTGGACCCTATGGAAATGACATTCAAAGATCTTCTCAAAACCATAGTCCAATTATAACCAAACTTAGTCACAACGGTCCTGAGAAAGTCCCTTTCAAAAAAATTTCCAGATGGTGTGGTCGCCAACGGAGAACATTGTTTTAACATTGGACCCCTTACATTCAAAGATCTTCTTAGAAACAGCCAGGCCAATAATAACCAAACTTTGTCATAATGGTTTTAAGATGGTGTCCTAAAAAGGGTATCCTGCAGATCAGTACCTCAATCAAGATGGACATTACAGGGGACATATTTTATATTAGATTCCATTATATGAAATAGGTCATTGACACTACTAAATTAAACCAATTTAAATCAAACTTGATCACAAAGGGTCTTGAGTTGCCCCTTCAAAATTTCCATTTGGCATGACAGCATCAAATCCAAGGTGGCCTCAACAGCCAACATAGTTTAAACTATAGATACCATTGGAAATGCAATTTATCTCTGTATGTCAGCCATGGTCAAGTTGAGTGATACATTCTTTTGAGGGCCTCCTGTTTTTTGTTTTTAATTTCATTTCATTATTCATTTATTTATTTTGTGTAATTATTTGCATGCAAGCATTATTTATTTTGATTCAAACAATTTTAGTTCGTATGAATTCATTGCATGAATGCGTTGTGCATTTCGATACTGATGAATGCAAGGATATGGAGTAAAATACACCCGAGAGAAAGTCTCAACAAATACATAGTAAAAACATGCAAAGAAACAACGCTTTTTTTGTTGTTCTTCATCTTGAAGTCACCATGAGGCTTTCAACAAGAGTTTTCATAGTAAGTTCATGACGGTCCCTAGCACCGGTTTGAGCGGAATTCTTTGCCAATTGTCGAACAACTTTACATCCATGTCTTTTCTTGTCATGGATGAGGGATTGTCAACAAACATTTATTAAACTGTCACGTGCTCTTACAATCACTGTCATCCGTGGCCTGACAGAAGCACTAATGTCTTTAGCTAGTAGACGATTACAACACAAAGACAAACACAGGGCATTCGTCAAGTCGATTGTAAAAAACTTGGCATTCTAATATGGGAACAATGGAAACCATGACGACTAGCCATATGAAAATCTCCAATAGCATAATTAGCGACTTCACAACAGTCTTTACGCTAATATTGACGACGTCACAATGTGTTTTGTGCACAAAAACGCCAGTAATTCTGAAGCAATGGCCGTCGTTACCGTGTACACTATAGGTCCGCTCAGATCATGAAATGTCATATTAGAATCGAAATAATTCATGTTCTCCGGTGGTTTGTAGTCGATTTACATATGGGTAGCCATTATTTTCGTATATTTTACCCCTCGCTCCGCTACGCTACGCTCTGGGTAAAATATTAACGGAAATAATGGCCAACCATATGTAAATCTCCAACAAACCACCGGCGCCCATGAATTATTTCTTAATTATAAAATAGTGAGGTATGGGCACTTTAAACAGGTGATCAGAATAACATTTCAAAATGACAAAAACAAATGGCAAAATAGGGTCTGTAAGTCTCGTCATGTGACGCACGAGAAACCACGATAAACCGGCAATTCGAAAACGTTTCCCGCTGAAATATGACGTTTGAGGATTATGACGTTCAAATTTTTGTTTGAAACGTCATATATCTTTGTTTAAAATGTAACTTCCGGGTACAGGTTTTGGTCCCGGAAGTTCAAAATTGTACGAGACTTACAATCCCTATTTGAAAGAGTGATAGTTTATCCTTATGAGACATTCTGGTACGAAGAAGTACACCATAACTGAAACATAAAGGTTATACATTTTTCGCACGGGAAGATGCGGCCTCTTACTTCGGTATTTTTGGTAATGAGTACTTTTTGTTGACTACTATTTGGATTATACGTTTCCATATTATTTGATTTTAATGCTGCTGATTAAAGGTTACTCCTTGAAACACGTGTACAGCATAATTAAATTTACTGTTTTATATGCAACTTAGGCATTTTTGTATTTCTGATAAATTATTCGAATGCCGGGTGTTAAGGTAGATAGACAGTAATGTTCATATCCATGAGATTTCGTTGTAAGTTGGCACAATTGAAGAACCAATTATACTAGCCCAAAATCTGTAATAAAAAGTGGTGGTCACCATGCTTGCTTTTTCTAGAATTGAGATCAAAGTTTGCTCATTTTTAGTCATTTTTTCACCTAAGTTTACAAAGAATGCACGGGGAAAATATGGAAAGGCAATTTTTAGCTTAATAGAAATGAACTTTTTACCCATGAGAATTTGATGTATTTTTGTATACAGATAGTTTATGATGTAATTAATTGATTACAATCAAAAAACGAGTATGTCACCATGCTTTTATCAGAGATATTTTACAAAGTTTCCGGATAAAACATAATTTACGGGAAAAGGGAGTTAATTCGCGGCAAAGTGAACCAAATATGACGTTTCACATCTGTCATTCAATTATGACGTCATAAAGGTAAAGCCGTCAAATTACTGTTCCGGCCCGAAAATCAAACCTACTCCGTATCTGACTCTTTATTTTTCTAATGCGCGATTGAATTGCGCAGCGCAACAGTGTCTAGCTACCTTAAGCGTCTGCGAGTTTTCCACTGGCGGTGGTTATATATAGTCTCTAACATTGTTTCCAGTTTATTACGTATATTTCTAACATCGAGATAGTTAAATTTTCACATTTAAAAGTTCGAGGTTTATCCGAGAACTTTAAAATGTGAAAATTTAACTATCGAGATGTGAGAAATTCGTAATAAACCTGAAAACAATGTTAGAGATTGTTTCTCTAATTTCTACTCAATTTATTTGAAGTAAAGCGTTTTCCGTAGTCTCCAGTCTTAAGTATGCCGCCATTTTGTTGCTATCATCGTTGCTATGTGTATCATTGCGCCATTCACTGAAAGGGGTGTTGAATATAATAGTTTTGATAAAAATGTCATATTTTCAGTAAATTGAGTTATCTTGGTCATAAAAATGCAAAAACCGTTTCGCTAGACAATGATGCAGGTGTTAATTTCATCAACATCCGTTGCACTATTTCTAAAAACTTACACGAGAAACTTACATGATTGACCAATCGCCAACTGAGATCAAGTAACTCCCATGTTGATTATCATTTCGATAATTCACTAGTCAGGAGGTGTTTAAATTTGCTAGAAATTAGAGAAAAATTTGTTGAGTAAGAAGGGGTAAGTTGGTTCATCATTTTTAAACCAAATGAGCTGATGATTCTGTCCCCTAGTTGCTAGAGGTTACCATCCTGTTTCATCGTGAAGTTTATTTATATAACAGTTAATTTGGTGCACCGGTCACAATTAGCATAGCTTCTATCTGCACATTTTCAATTTTCTGAATAAGGCTCTGAATGTTATTATCCCAAATAAAGTCCCTATACTCTAAAATATATTTGATGAAGACGAAATAAATTTTCTCTAAAGTAAAGAAAACGGAATTTCAGCAATTAATTCAGTCTAGTAAAAGGCTTTTTAACAATGTATTCAACATGATCGTGCCACAAACCATCATTTGATAAATACATCCCTAAATGTTTATTGCAAGCTACTGTTTGGACCTTGCAATGTCCATCTTTAGAGGTGGGTGAGAAGATTTCGTAAGTTCCCTAGTGAGAGATTAAGATTTGGTTTTTAGGGTATTAAATTGACAAGCAATTTATTAGAACATCTTTGATTTTTTTCGAGATCATCGTTAGTAGTCCGGCTGTATTATGTAAATTTGATCTAGTTGAAAGCTTCTTATAAATATTTATTACATACTTAGTAAAAATAAAAGCGGTTTTGCATGATCAATATGACCGGAAGTAAACTGTCCATATTTTCACACCCCGGGAAAATAATAGGTTATTTTATGCTCCTCGTGCATCTCAGACAAAATAAACGACTTCCGGTCCATATTGGCCTGGGCAAATAAACGACACCTTGTCCATATTGGCCTGGCATTTCTAAACGTCGGAGGTATGTAATAAAAAGTTTAATACATGTGCATTTCCATATTGACCTGATTATCATCCCTCGACCCACATTGTCCCTCGACTTCGTCTCGGGCCAATATGGGTGTCTCGGGATGATAACCAGGCCAATATGGAAATGTCCATGTATTAATCTGTATTTATTCACCTTTTACCGAGTAACATACATATGACTTTCGCAATATTACAGTAAATGCACGGCGCCATCAAACTTATACATGATGGAATATTGAGCCTCACTGAAACCATATTTTAATATGAGTTGTCAATTGTTCATACCGAAAGTGTTTTAAGCCTCTACAAAACCGATATTTAATTTTAATAATGGCTAGTTGCATCTTGTTTTTGAAAAAAAAAATGTAATACAGTATTTTATGTCATCAAACGCTGTCCAAGTAAAATCGAAAGCAT